>CATIWM010160079.1:0-25488 GCA_949671775.1 Mallotus repandus | reverse complement strand
ATTATTTTGATGGAATACTTGTGAAATATTATTTGATGATTGAAAATCATGTGTTTTATTCAGCTGAGTTTTGTATAAGTTTGAAGGCAATTAATGGCCTTGATATTTCAAGCGGATTATAATATGATTTTCAAATACTCTATTATTATTATTTGAGAAGTTAAATGTTTTTGGTTTAACCAAATTATTTTATGCTTGATATATCTATTCACTGAGTATTTCTGTACTCATTTTACTCTGTTTTAAAAATATTTTCAGATAGCGGGACTTGATAGTTGGTGAACAAAGTTGAGTGAGTGTAGATAGAAGTTCAGAATAAGGTTGGCCAACATCCTTGTCAGTGAAGCCTTGTATTTTATTTAATTTTTAGTCTTGTCTTTATAAAGTACTGTAAAAGAATATTTGAAGTTAAACGAAGGTGGCTAGTTTATATGTAAAACAACTGTTTAGAAATATGTTTTGTATTATCTTAATAATATTTTTCTCTACTGTGTTTTCTAGATACAAAGAGTTATATCATTTTAACTTTCCTTAAAATGATGATGAAATTTCCTATATTATTCGAATATTGTATACATATTTTACTATACATAAATATGTATTGTACTATTCATAAATAGTATTTTACTATTCATAGATACATAATTTTTTAAAAAAAAATTAAATCTTCAATTGTAACGTATTATACCAAACTTTTCCAAGATATTATTTCCAATTTTATTAGTAATGTATATAACATAATTTAATTGAATTAAACGCTTTGCTAGATGGTTGGTTTTAAACGTCCATCTCGGGCTACGTGAGACGAGGTGTGACAACCCAAGTTTTATTTGTGAGGTAGAAAAGAGGCTGTCGTGCAGAAGATAAAAAATGTTAATGGAGATCTTATATGGATGCCATGTGTCGTAAATTACTGCCATGTGTGCTCAATCTATTACAGTTAACGGCATAGTACTAACAATTAAATTTTTAAAAACTTTTAGTCCTTAATTGTTATAAATTGAATATTCAGGACAAAAAAGTGTACTGTTTCAAGACTGCAAATGTTGTGATCCCTTTTTTTTAACAATTTCTTAACTAATATTTTTAGTATGTTCAAATTCTCTTTTTTTATCTCATACTTATTTATTTGTTTTTTATTAGAAAAAGTTTTATATAATATGGTTAAAAATTGAGAAGTAAATTTTTTTAAAAAAGTTAAAATTTAAGGGTTTTTAGTGAAGATGTTAAAATATTTGAAAAATATTAGAATTTAAAATCATTTTCTTACATTTTATTTTAGTCTTATAAGAAAAAGATGATAAAAAATTTAATAAGTGTTAAATTTATTTTATAGGAATTTAAAAGTAATTTTTAAAAATATAATTAAATCCTTCAAATAAATAAAATTGACACAATTAGTAAAGTTAAAGGAGCAAATTTAAATAATTTTTAGAGTAAAATTCAATTGATAATTGACTCAAAATTTAGGATATAACTAATGGTTTTCTTGAAACCAAACCATCAATTCATTTCGAATGTTATACCTTAGGTATGGTTTTACTTTTGATTACATGAGGTAAAGGGCTATGTTCCAAACACAATTTGTCAATTCGTCAAACCCTACCATGTTTCAGACACGATGTTACTATCAACTTGTTAACATATATATTTATGTGCACATAAATTATTTTATTTATGACATCACTTATGATATTTCGTTACTAACTTCCAAGATTTATCTTTCTTTTCGGTTCGCTTATTAGTTTAAATAAATATGTTCATATTGTTACACAACTACCTCATGGTAACAACTTACACTGATCTTGTAGTTACATTATATTCATCTTTTAGTTTCTTTGTTCGTAGGGGTGTAATCGAGTCAAGTCGAGTCAACACATTACCAAGTTCGAGCTCAACTCGAAGCTCGAGTTCGAGCTTGACTCGATCAAACTCTTTTTCTTTAACCCCGAACTTGATTAAATAACTTATATACTCGAGCTCGACTCAGTTCTACTCGATTAATTAAATAAAATTTATAAATTTATAAAAATATATATTTTAAAATATTCAAACTCGACTCGAGTTCAAACTTGAACTTGACTTGATTTGATAAAATATATTTATAATTATACTAAAATAAAAGGGTAAAATGGTAAATATACATAAGCTCGATTAGGCTCATGAGCCTATCGAGTCACATATTTAAAAGCTCGAACTCGACTTGATAGCCTACTCGAGTAGCTCAAGCTCGATAATAATTTTGTCAATTTAAAATTTTTTTTATTCTATCCCGAGTAACTCGCAAGTCAGCTTGACTCGGTTACACCCCTATTTGTTAGTAAAGAGTTATCTGTGTATTTGTATTCTATTATAAAACACATGTAACACTCATTCATAAAAATATACAATTCAAGATTCATCATAATTCAAAGAAGTGAAATCAGATTGAGCATAAGCTCATTTTTAATCACCAAGTAACAAAAATAATCGCAATTCGGATCACAAAACAAAGCACATAGAATTAACACATTTAATTCGTATACTTGAAACCTTTAAAGCTTAAAATTAACTTATGTAATTCAAGTATAACAAGCTGAATTAAAACCATTTATAATACATCAATTCAGGTCATTAAAAGCTCATTTTTTTTCCATAATAAAAAGTATTAAAGAGCTTGAATAACTACTCACAAAATAGCTTTCCAAAATAAACACAACCGATTCACCGTTTTGATTCAGTTTGCACCACCACTATCCTTTCCATTTCCAGCGCCTAAAACATGAAATTTCATTTAAAATTAATCAATAAAATAATCCCATATACTGTCCTATTATGCAGCCCCCAAATGGTGTGCATAGAATGTGAAATAACTTAATTTCACTATTCTGCCCATTTAACTCTAAAAGGGTTGTTTACAGTCCTAACTTAGAAAAATTCCCCAAACCTGTAGAGATTCAAATTTGAAGACTCATAAAGTCCCTCATAGTTCTCTGACCATTCTACCCATTCTGCCTATTTTGTGCTACACGATCTTCTACAGGTGGGTCTCTTTCTTCTTCCCTTTTGTTCACTCTGTTTCTTTTTTTTTTCTCCTCCTTTTGAAAATGGTTCTTTCAAGCTTTAAATCAAGTGGTATTAACTGGGCTTCTTATCTAGTTGCACCATGTGTTATATGCATACACTAACACAAGTCCCTGTAAAAACCATAAACACAATCACTTCACAAACTAAAAAAAATTCTAAATCAAACAATGCAAAATTCTGAACAATATAAATTTTGGCAATCCCCAGCAATGGCACCAAAATCTTGACTGCATCTCTATAAGTATATGGATTTGTACAAGTAGTAAATAAATATCATCCCATAGAGATTGCAAATTGAGTATTGTACTACTGATTGTGTTCGTTTGTTTAAATAATGAAAAATGGTGTTTTGAATTAAAATAAAATTAAACAAAGAAAATCTGAATTAAATAATAATCAATTTAAATAGCTAGGGTTCTTATTACTAATTCAACCATTTCTTAAGATCAATTAACACCTAAGCCATGCCTAACCTTAATCCAATTTGAAGGTATCTAAAGAATCATAGGCTTTCCTCTTGGACAACCCTACAATTAACCAAGTAGGTTGACATCTTAAATTTATAGCTCTCGCTTACTTATTAATCGATCAACCTGATTTAAAGCACCAACCCTTAATCAATATTAGTTGCTTTAAAGTTTCTGAACTAAGAAAACACCTAATAGGTTATTGTTTGCATCCAATGCAACCTATCTCTCGATCAAGTTTCATTATGTAAATTCAATCAAAGGGTGATCAATCATATGGAGACATTAAGTCCAACAACAACCAAAGGATATAGATTAATGGCTGAGGGTTAATTACAATATTCACATGGTTGAATTGAAATAAGAACCCTAATAAAGAACTTAGCCACTTATGTTAATTAAAAGAGACAAAGATGAAGAATAGAAGAAAATAAACATCATCATTAATTCGAAATAGAAATAAACAAAAGAAAATGTTTAGAAGAACCCCCTTTAAAATAGAAGGCTTATTGTTCTTCAATCCTTATGCTTAATCTCCAAATTAACATGAACAAGAAGAATTATTTGTTCTCTCTAAGAAAAATGATAAAAGAAAATTGTAATGTAAAACTTAGAAAATGACCTAATTGAATTGTTTTCTTATTTCTAGAGGCTACATACATATAAAACCCTAGCCTCCAGCCCTTTGATTTATTTCCTTCTTAAATTTTCATCATGTCCCTAAAAATCAGCAATTAAACTTTAAGTTCAGATTGGCTGCCATCAGGTTGCACTGCCGTGTGTATTTTGCGCATGGCCATGCACAACTTTTTTCATAATTCGCTCCAATCAGCCTTAAATGCTCCTTTGCATGCTCCTTTAATTCTTCAACAACATTCATGAGCCCTATGCAACTTTCCTTTACTTTTCTTTAACTACCTAAATTAACAAAAATAACAAAAAATAATACCAAATAACACTAAAAATAAACAAACTCACAAATACTTAAACTAAACACAAACTCAACAAAGGAGACACAAATACAACTGAAATAACATCTAATCCTAGCACATTGAGTGCTTAAAATAATGCATTTCTCACACTCATCACTATCCTTATCATGAATATCAAATGCAGAGAGTAGGGTTTTGAACCACCGTTTTCCTTCTACTCTCCCTTTGTGGTGGAAAATTAAACCACTTTAACCAGTTAAAAAAAATGCATCAACTGATTAATATGAAAGTATCAAAATTAATAATTATAGTCCCATGGAAATGCTATTAAGAAAATTTATACCATTAGTAATGCATGTATTAAAAATAAATGAATATTACAATACAAATAAAATAAAATAAAATGACTCATACCATAATAGGCAGATTGTCTTTTCTAGCTCTATCATCATAAGCAACATATTGTCTAGTTATTGATGTATAATTTTCATACATTGAGTTTTGACTATCCCTAAAAAAGTCTAATGATGAAAATATCTCCTCGAACATGACAAGTGTCTGTTCATTCGTATCGCCTTTGGAGCATGCCGTGAGTCTGAAAAGCACAAACCGAGCCTCTGAAGAGCAAAATCAGCTACCAAATCATTAAATTGCACCCCAATTTTATGAATTATCAATTATCAGAATGACAAGTATCTAATTTCAAGCAACTGTCGCTTAAAACATGCAATTTGTTAGACCGGTGTTCATCTCGTAAGACCGAAGTTCAACTTCGTGAAAGTCAGAAGTCGATTTTGATGAAACAGACATTAGAAATGCGTCCAGGAGGTCCCAAAACCACTAGAAACATGGACAAAAGACCCAAAGATAGCACGAGAACATGCACGACCACGCGCCAAAATACATGACTACGCGCCAAAGCGTGTGACCACGAGCCTAAGTGCTTGATCATGACCCCGTGATCACGTGCCCTTGCGCTTGATCACGTGCCTAGACACATGATCACACACCCAGATGTGTGATCATGCACCCCTAAGGCATGATCATGAGTCCCATGCGTGATCACGCACACTCCACGCTGTCACATGCCCAAATACATGTGCACGCGTGTAAATCCCACACACACATGTGCCTCGTGACGTGTGATCACGTGTATTTTTACTATTTCCCCTATAAATAGGGGTCTCTATCTCCAATTTAAGGGAGGTACACACACAAAAAAATGCTATCAAATTGAAGACTCAGAAGTCCTAATTTACACACTTCCGGCTCACCTACTTCATTTTTTGTAGGATTTTTTAGACCGACTTGAACCAAACCCACCCACATCTTTATCAAGGCACACTTCAAAGGTATACAAATTTACATTCTATGCATCATTTTCAACCTCTCGACAAGAATAACTTGAAAATCCTGTGAAGCTAAAGCTTCAAAAACTCAAAAAGAAGCTTAGTTGAATCTGAGGACCAAATAATCATTTTTGCACGTTTATTTCACTGTTTTGCATTTTACTTTTATTGCCGCCAGCAATTGAGAAATTTTTGTGATTATGTGGTAAGACTGGTAATTTACATGTTGACTGAACAATCTTGGCTTTATTTTTTCTTACAATAAATTGTCATTTTTGTATCAAAATGCATTCAATAATGTGAAAGTTCACATTTATGAGCTAGAGCCTCCATTTCATGGTCCAATGACGCAATCATGCATCTTTCGTTACTTCTCTGCTATTTAGAAATATTTTATAATAATTCCTGCAAATGCACATGATTATGCATATATTTCCTATTTTAATTAAGTGAATATTCCCTGCTTACTTATTATCCGAGTGGATGAATGAATGGAATCACACATAGATGTGCTAACCTCAGTTTTGCATGCTTTTTTTTTTTATATTAGGACTAGATTTACATTTTCGCACCCCTTTTTTCCTTTTTTAATGTATTTACTAGGAATGCCCTATAAATAATCATACTTACTCTCCTTTATTTTCCGTTATTATCAATGTGCTTGTGTGAATGTGCACATAACAACTGTCATTACTAAAACCAGGGTCTTGCGGTAGCTATGTGTCAAGTATTATAATGAGAAATAGTTAAGATGTAGATACGATCTCTCAAACATAGAATCCCTACAGGGGACGATACTCCTTGGGTGACCTAATGTCGTCCCTTTCATCTTTTCTTGATTTTCTAAAAATCAGGTGGCGACTCCATAAACACAAAGCATCTTGCATCCCCCTGAGACCAACCATTGTCCATGTCCTGTAAACGGAATGGAAGTCCCATTCGGTAAAGCTGTCTCTAAAATAATAAAGCAGGAAAAAATTTGGTCGCTCATAGTGGCGACTACACTGGGGACTCTGGCTAGAGAGATCATTTCAAAAATGACTATTTCACAATACTCGATCATATGGAGCCCATCACCGCTGCATTTGCATTGCACACTCACTTGTGCATTGCACACTCACATGTGCACTCTTGGTCCCAATTAACTGAAAATGACAGAAAGTGATCCACTATGATTCCATACATGTCATAGGGTGACCGATTTGGATTTGTCACCTTTAGCCTTTACTGGTGGTTTCGTCGGACTCATATGACTAGAGTTTGTGACCCAAGTCCTTAAGGGGGGCGACCCAAGTTATCAAAAGAATGATAGACTCATTGACTGGAGTCCGTAACCCTAGTCATATGGGGGCATTCTCGCTAAAGGAGCCCTTAGCCTTTATACCCTTGACTCAGCTCATGTAAATAAACCAGTAAAAAACTCCACTAGGATCCTACCAAGCCTTGCATGCTAGCCCTGATGTTGTCCATTTGACATGACATTCATAAGTGCTATGAAACATTTAGTTTCTATCACCGATTGATGTCATTATGTCCGTTCTTATAGATTGCTCACACTTAGACTATGTGATCCTTGCTTACCTTGCATAATCTCGATGTGCAAGAAATGATAAGAATCATCCACCTCAATATGAATAGGCTATGAGAACTGGCGAATAATGACATCTTTTGATGATGGAACCTACGAGTGTCATCCATTTGTTCTTATTAGATCAAATAGGTAGGTCAGGAATTCGACTAGATTGCAGATATTTATGTTGAAAGAATCAAATTGTAAACTATCAAACAATACTTTTATGCCTCTTGGTAAACATATCAAATATCGATTCGGGGATGCAAAATTGGACCCCTTTTATTGGCTATAGCCCTTATGAATGTGGGCGCGTATGGACTATAGACGCCATTTGTGACCCAACGACTGGTCTCTACATTGACATTGTAAGATTACCTCAAGTGCATTTAAGCATTCTTCCTTAGTTTACCTTTTGGTTCAATCAATATAAATTGAAACAGCCTAGTCCAAGAGCGAAACCATAGTCCCATGTTGACTATCAGGTCAAGAACCACCTAGGAAAGAGATTCAATAACCCTATGGAGCGATAAAGTTGGAAGCGAGAGCTTACTTGTGAATGGTTTGTTCCTTAAGCAGGAAAAGCTAAAAATCTCATATATAATCATGCATACATGACATACATATAGGCAGCATAAACTAACCACATTTGTTTTACAGCCATTTGCATATATCAAAATAAGACTATGCATGAGCATGTCATGTATACATACTAATCGTATTCTATTGCAGGAACATTCCATGCACACATTATTCATCCTTTGTTTATTCTATCTCATTGATGTGTAGTAAATAAGATCTTAATATGAATGATCTAGAAGACACTTCATGTCAACAATTCGAGGATAAGCTGAAAGAGGGAGTTCAGAAGTTGCTTACTGATGGCACTATAGCAGAAATCCTCCAAGCCCAAATCAAAGCCACTAATGTTTAGACTAGAAACTCTCGAGAGGGGAATCGTTCTGCTACTCCATTAAATAAGGCCTTTGCATTTGTCCACCCTCAAGCAGATAGAGGAAAGGGTGTTCTTCATAATCCCATGAAAGTTTATGATGATGATGAATATTACTGTGCTTTCAAGACACCACAATTACGAGGTGCCAAAATTACTGACATGACCAAGCCTGAATCGAGGTTAAACTGCTAGCTAATAGGATGGCTCAATTGGAATTCACCTTCAATGATAACGGGCCTCGAGAATCTAAAAGCTTCATTGATTTAATATTGTTCAAAGATGAACCGCTTCTGGATGACTTTAAATTGCCAAACTTTTCTCAGTTTGATGGAACTAGGGATCCAAGGGTCTACCTGAGGCAACACGCAGCCCTTATGGCCACTACTAAGCTGACAGAGTCACCAATTGTCTAATTCTTTTTCATATCACAAGAAGAGGGACCGAGAGCCTGGTTCTTTGACCTTGAAGATGAGATTAAGAATGACTGGCTACTGTTGACCCAAAAATTTATCAAGCGGTATGAATACAATAGTCAGTTGGATATAACTCATAAAGATCTGGAAACTAAAAAATAAAAGCTTAGTCAATCTTTTTCTAACTATACTGCAATATTGCCAGCCAAAGCAGTCAAAATGAGAAACCATCCTCCTGAAGATGAACACATAGAGCTGATAATCAAGGGTTCACTTCCCTATTTCAAAAGACAAAGGATCTTTGCTGATTACCCTGATTTTGGAGCAATTCATCAAGTTGGAATAAGAATTGAAGATGAAGAATTCCAACAACCCTTAAAGAGCTAAAACACTTTCACACGAATTGCCAAAATCAACCAAGTTCAACAAGACTCTTTCAACTCACCATCTATCAATGTCATCAACATACCACCTAAAAAGTACTCAAACTTCAACATTTCATTGTTTAAAGTCTTCAAAAGACTTTAGCAAAGGAACCTCTTGCAGCCCCAAGAACCAAAACCACTACCAAATCCCTTACCTCCATAAATTAATCAAAACCTATTCTGTCATTTTCACAAAATGTCTAGTTATACCACTGACACTTGCAGAACTCTTAAAAATGCAATCTAAGACCTTATAGATTCAGGAAATATTGATAATCTTGAAAAATGACCCAATGTCAAAACCAACCCTCTTCTAAATTATGAAACCATGCCTCCACCAACAATCAGCACAATCTCAGCCGGCCTACCTGAAATATGTGCTAAACAATCAATCCAAGCCATTCAAGAAACCCCATAGGAACTGGAAGTTAGAACAGGAAGAGAAATTTTAATGATTTTAGAAGTTGAACTCTTCAACTTGATTGTTGAATGCTATGACTCTAGTGAAGATGAACAGGACTTGCTACATTTGAATATATTTAAATGCTCTGAACATTCATTCCTCACTTGATGATGCAAAGGAGAGCTAGAGATGTAGCCCTTCCAATGAATGGTAAAGTGATTAACTGCTCTTATCTAAATGAAACAGACGAAAGCCTCAAAGTTGAGCAAAAAAAATATGAAGTGTGGGATTTACTAGGCCAGCCATCTGGAAAATTCAACTAGAAGGTCAAGTACAGTGCACCTGCAATAGCTCATATCCTTTTAAAAGATATAATAGCTTCATGATGGGGAGAAGAGCTTAGCAAAAAAGATGAAATGATTGAGATTATCCAACTTCCAGACCTGTAAGTTATGGGAGTCGACATATGGTATGATTATGATGATGAAGCTAAGAATATGACGACTCAAAAATCATTGTCTGGAATAAGGGTAATAATGTAGAAGCAGCCAATCAGAAAATATCACAACTGAACAACAAAAAGCAGATGAAGCTTTTAGTCAACCATGTTACCCATAGTGGAAAGGTCTACCAACCTCCTGAGAAGGAAAAAATATCTCCATGGGGAAAGAAATGTCAAGTGATGTAGCTCCGAAAGAAGATGATATGGCCCTCAAGCAGCTTTAGAAAACTCAAGCATAAGCCAGTATCAGGGTTCTACTCATGGCCTTTAAAAAACACAGGGATGCCCTAGTCAGAGCACTTGATAATGCAAAAATTGGTACTGATGCTTCGCCATGCGAAATGATAGCTTCTCTAATGAAAGCTCATTCCAATGTAATCACCTTCTCAGATGAAGATCTGCCCTTGAAGGAAGAGTTCAAAATTTTCCCCATGTTTATCTAGGTAATAGTCAAGTCTAAAAGGACTTCATGTGTTACGATGGATGACAGGTCTGCCATTAATATGTACCTATTGAGGCTACTGCACAAATTCGGGATGAATATTAAAGGCTTAGAGGAATCTAATGTAATCATTTGGGCTTTTGATGATTCCAAAAAGCCAGTCATTGGGACTTTCAGAGCAGTTGTCACCGTAGGAGATATTGAATCGGTAACAGAGTTCACCATCTTGGACATTCCTCCAACTTTTTTCCTATTACTTGGGAGACCCAAGTTGCATCCACTAGGAGGCATACCTTTTACAGTACACTAGAAAATCAAATTCCCACTCAAAGAACAAGTTGTCACCATTCCAGTTGAAATCAACAATATTATTGCTTGCTTGAATATAGTTCCACTAGGCTTCCAGATCTCTGTAATTCATGAAGAGTAGGTTGACCGAAAGGTTGCCACGATGATGAAGAAGATGCAATACCTGCCTGGAACTAGATTAGGTGGAAGGTACATTGGAGTCACAGAATTCCCTGACTTCTGATAACAAACCAGCAGACACAGTCTAGGGTATGATCTTGAGAAGGACACTAGAAATAAGAAGTCCACCTCTTTTATTTTTAAAGGCTCTATCAATGTTTATCAAGGATAAACTAAAAAATGGGAGAAAGAAAGGGTTGAGAAACTTGGGTTTGAAATCTTTAAAGATGTTATTGACTATGCTAAAGGAAAGCACGTACCATTGACAGAATAATTATTGAAGCTGCTATTGATGATCTGATGAAGAATCTAGGATTATCGTCCAAGACTGAGACCCTCAACCGCAATGAAGTTGCTGCTATCCTTGAATCAAGCATTGATGACATTCTGTTTGAAGACACTACTACTGGAGATGATCTTTGTACTTTTTCTTTATTTGAATCTAACCATGTAATGAACTCTAAAGTTAATGCAATGAAATCAAATTTTTCTTACTTGTTCATTGTCTTTTCTGATGGTAGTACGCATTGCATTGATAAAAATACTTGCATGTTTGACATTAATTCCTTATACACTGAACCATTTAACATTTGCACAAAAAATGAACCACACATTTTGCATATTTTGAAAGACATTACCCTTGAAGAGAGGATAGAAATTGAAAAATATTAATAAACTATTCAAAAGTATTTTGTTAGACATATGAAGACATGTCCGGAATCGATAAGGACATCGCTCAACACTACATTCCCACCAAAGAGGAATGTAAACCAGTAAAGCAGAAGCTGAGAAGACTCAGACTAGAATGGGCCCAGTTAGTAAAAGAAGACATTGAGAAATAGATCAAAATGAAGTTTTTAGAGGTAGTGGACTATCCATAATGGTTAGCAAATGTCATGCCAGTACCAAAGAAAGACAGAAGGGTCATAATTTGTGTTAATAGATGTGTTAATAGACAACGATGCCGCATGTGCAATGTATTTCTTCATGGATGGATTCTCCAGATACAATCAGATTTTAATGGTCATCATTAACAAAGCAAAGACATCTTTCATAACAGAATGGGGTACCTACTGCTACAAGGGAATGCCCTTCAGCCTGAAAAATGTAGGTGTAACTTACCAGAGAATGGCAACAACTATGTTCCATGACATAATACACAAAGAGGTAGAAATGTACATAGATGACATGATGTTTAAGTCAAAAGCCAGAGAAGGACACCCAACTACTCTGGAAAAATTCCTTAAAAGCGTTGAAAAGTATAATCTTAGGCTCAATCCGAAGAAGTGTGTATTCGAGGTGACTTTCGGCAAAATGTTGGGATACGTCATCAAGCAGAATGGAATCAAAGTGGATCTGGATAAAGCAAAAGAAATTATAGAAATGCCAGTGCCAAAAGTAGAGAAAGAAATTAGAGGGTTTTTAATGAAGCTACAATTTATATGCAGGTTCATCACCAAATTAACAATAGTTTACGAGCCCATTTTTAAGCTACTTAAAAAAGATCAGTCAATCATATGGAATAAGCAATGTTAGACAACATTCGATAAGATCAAAAACTACCTAACCAATCCACCAATTTTGAAACCACCCAAGTCAGGGTTGCCATTAACCCTATACTTAGACATTAAAGGGAATGCGATCGGTGTAATGTTAGTCCAAGAGGGAGAAGGTGTAGGAGAACATGCAGTCTACTACCTAAGCAAGAAAATGCTACCTTATAAGCAAAAGTACAATCAAGTCAAACAAATATGCCTAACAATTGTATGGGTAATAAAGAAGCTAAGACACTATTTTCAATCTTACAAGATCCAAGTTATGTCCAAAATAGATCCTATGAAGCTCCTTCCCTAGTAGGTTAACTTGCCAGGTGGCTCATCTTACTGATAAAATTTGATGTGTAGTAATTGACTAAAAAGACAATAAAAGGAAGAGCAGTTGCCAAATTTTTAGCCCTCAACCCGATCCCAAATTAAGAAGAAGTTCAACTAGACTTCCCAGATGACCTCAGTGTGGCCATCGAGGTGTAAGGATGGTGCATGTACTTTGATGGGGTAGTCAATCAATTCAGAGCAGGAGTTGGGATGATACTCCTAACACTATAAGGAGAAGTTGTACCAATCGCTAAAAAGCTAGCATTCAGGGTTATGAACAATGAAGCAGAATATAAAGCATGTGCACTTAGCATGGAAGCTTTGATAGTTCTACGAGTGACATAAGTCAAAATAGTTGGGGATTCCATGTTGGTAATCAATCGAACAAGAGAAGAATTGGAACTGAAAGAGCAACATTTGAGACCATACTTGAGTCACCTACAACAGCTAGCCTTATCTTTTCAAAAATGCAAATTCATCCATCTCCCTAGAAACCATAACCAAATGGCTGACACACTATCTTACCTAGCATCTATATGGGAAGGACCAGGTAAGATGCCCATGAAACCTCTAATCCTACACAAATTAGAGCAACCCAGTCACAAATGCCTCAGAGTAGCAGAAATGAATGTAGGCGACAAACCCTAGTTCTACGATATCCAGAAATATCTTACAAAAAGGACTTATCCTGAGACGACAACTAAAAAAGATATAGCAGTTATTTGGCAACTAGCATCAAAGTTCATGCCACACCAGGGTGTATTATATAGAAGGACTTTAGTTGGGATACAACTTAGATGTCTAAGTGAAACAGAAGCTACAAGAGCAATGGAAGAAGTACCCGAGAGTGTCTATGGTCTACACATGAATGGAGCCATCTTAGCTAAGAAACTAATGAGACAAGGGTTCTTTTGGATAATGATGATGGAAGATTGCATCAAATTTGTAAGAAAGTGCCACAAATGCCAAATTCACAAGGATGTCAGCCATCTTCCCCAAATAGAGCTACACTATATTTCTTCTCCGTGGCCCTTCTCAGCATGGGGGTTAGATATAATTGGGGAAATACACCTGACGGCCTCAAACGGGCACAAATTCATCCTAGTGGCAGTCGACTACTTCACAAAGTGGGTTGAAGTAGAATCATTTGCAAGATTGGGGCAAAACAAGTAGCAAAGTTTAACAAGAAAAGTATGTTATATCGATATGAGATTCCCTTTACATAATCTCAGACAATGGTGTTCAGTTCTAAGGGGAAGTGAGGGAATTGCTAAGGAGCTATAAGGTGGAACATAAAAAATCCTCACCTTATCGCCCGTAAGCAAATGGAGCGATCGAGGCCACAAACAAAAATATCAAAAAAATCTTTATGGGGATATCGAGCAACTGTTAGAACCTCAACGGGCCACTCCTTTTTCACTAGTATATGGATCTGAAGAGGTACTTCTAGCGGAGGTGGAGATCAAATAATTACAAGTAGCAATCAAATCCCAACTGCCTGAAGCACAATGGGCTCAATAAAGGCATGAAAACCTTACTACTCTGGATAGTCAAATACTCAAAGCGCTATACCATATGTAGCTATATCAAGCTCGATTGGCTAGGGCTTTCAACAAGAAAGTAAAACCTAAAAACATAAAAGTAGGGGGCTAGGTACTGAAGCAAGCTAAATAGAACCTCTCGGACCTAAGAGGGAAGTTCAGGCCAAACTGGAAAAGCCCATATCTAGTTAAAATTGTTCTATCAAGAGGAGCTGCCAAACTAATGGATTCCAAAAGGAATGAATTCTCTGAACCCCAACATAGATCACTTGAAGAAATACTATATCTAAGGAAAATACTAAAAAAATCTCGCTGAGTTGGAAACTGAAAAAAGGCTGCTTAGGCAAAAATTAGGGGATTTCCCACTATATTGAAAACCCGAAAGGCTGGCCTAGGAAAAAGTTAGGGAAACCGAGAGAAAATACTTAGTTAGAAAACCTAAAAAAGGATAGCTAAGGACAGGGGTACTGTCAAATCGAAATCTGCACGAATGTAACTATACTTTTCTTAAATAAATATGCAAATGCTTGTCAAATCATGTAAGTACATCTGAGAAAATGCAATACATCATTATCATCTAAATTTATTGAATATGTTAAGTAGAATTTTCATTTCTTCATTATATACTTACAGCTCTCGTCCGTTTCTTCACTTCTTCTCTAAAAATTGCAACTTGTTATCTTCAATGCCTTAAAAAAAAGGCGCAGCTAGGCATGAAAAGCTCTGAAAAGAGACGCCCTAGGCAAAAGAGGGAAAAGAAAAATAATACACCCAGATAAGCATGAAAAGCTCTAAAAGGAGATGTCCTATGCAAAAAAGGGTAAAATAAAGTAAAAGAGGTAGACAAAATAAAAGTCATAAAATAGACACAAATATTACAGAAGACATAAGTTAGTTAAATACAACAACACCAATAAAAGAAAAGAGGTACAACACATGGGACAGATGACCAGATACAATATCTAGAGTCCATGATCTTGGGAAAATTATACAACAACAAGCAACTACAGTAAAAAACCTATACCTAACCTCCTAAACAACTACGTTGACCATGGTTGCCATCATGAGTAGAAGCTAAATTTACTCAAGCATCTCCTTCACGTGGATCATACTGATCCATGTAAAAAGCGCCCAACTCTCGCTCTAGCTACTGAACGCGTTCATCCAAGGATGCTCGTTCTCTTTCCTACTCACGACTAGTAAGAATGTGCTGGGTGTGCATTAGAAAATATCATAAAATGCATTTCATGCATTCATGCATTTGTATAACACATGTATAATAAACAGTCAATAAAAGAAGACGTACGCTCTATGCGCCAGTAAATTCCATAAAATACTCCTGCGCACCAATTGCAGCAGTATACTAAAATTAAGCAATAGAAATGGGCACCTACAAAGCAGAGAAGTCATATAACAAGAAAATTAAAAATAAGGAACAACCCACAAAGTCAAAAGACTGACATAAGTAGTGTCTGCAAGTGTTGCATTCGACAAGGGTGTGATAGCATTAGGTAAAGGAAAACATGTCCCCGCTCCCGTAATTGATAATCCATACAATATAGGAGGCAATGTACCTACCAAGTCCCCATGAACAGTACCGCTAGATACCACACCACTAGCATGAGCCATTCCCTCGATCCTAGAGATACTCTCCTTATCAAAGTGAGAAGAACCCGATCTCTTCCAGTGACTTCCTCAACGATGCAGATAAGTTATTATAACTCTTGTTATTTGAAGCTTATCACTAATAAAATATGTTACATGCTTGTACATAAATAGGAAAATGTAAAAGCTAAGAAGCATACAGGATTAGAAAATGCTACCCCGGGTTGCTCGCGAAGTCCCAAATCTCTAACACGAAGGTGGTATAGGATTTTTCTAAGGAGGTGGAACTGGAGAGACATAGACACTCGCTACGACATCAATCAATTGGGGAAAAATGTACACATATAAGAGAATTACACACCCCTTAAAAGATCCTCAGAAGGATATCCTCTCTCAGCTCCAGTTAGCTCCTCTCTAGTGAGCTCTCAACCCTAAAACATGTCACTATGGGGAGCAACAGGAACTCTCCTCATATACGGTCCATCCTACCATTGATGGACTCGCTCACCCAAGTACCATACCTTATTAATAATGCCAACCAATAAGACTCTCCTTTGTGTCAGGTGCCAAGCTGATGCCATCTCAATCTACCAGTCCTCTCTCTCCAACCACATGGATCTGTTCAAGAAGTAGTATAAGCAAAAGATTACCAAAGAATGAGAAAACTGATATCAAAATTCATCATACTTGGCTCTAGGCCAATCTACTCAGGAAATATCTCGCCTCAGCAATGCTCTCAATTAAATCAGAAGTCTTTCGAATCCACTGTAGGAGATATGGAAAACCTCTCAGATAAATGATCAACAGTAGGACTGGCAAGCACTCTAAGCTCATAAGCTTAAATTGGTCAAAAGAAAAAGTTTGAACATCTAAAATCAGTAAAACAATTAATAAGGACAAAAGATCACACTTACATCCAGCACGAATAAGCAGCTGCATATTCGTGAACTTCCTCTGCAAGCAGCATCTAAGCCAAAATACATATGGGAAAAACTAGCTACACCTTAAGTGTATTTTGACAAGTCTCTCAAATTCTTAAGAACAAGTAACAACTGTAGATAACCAGTGCCCAAAGCATTCAAAAAAATAATGATATTAAGAAGGTAAACTAGTAAACATCGGGCTAGCTGCTCTAAACGAAATGACCAGCATCATGTCTCGATCTAACCTTATCCACTAGTTTTGTATACCAAACCAAAGAAGAACAACCGGACTTCAAAGAAGTAGTGACCCTAAGCATATCCTTTAACCACACATTCCTCACCACCATAGAACTATACGCCTCATTACTCAAAGGGACAGGCTCCCTAAAAAAACTCAGCCCAGTAATGGCAGCAAAATCTAACGGAGTAATAGTCATCTCTCCAAAAGGCAAATGAAAGGTATAGGTAGTGTCCATCCTCCGCTCAACAAGAGAACCCATCGCAACCTGGCTCGACACATAAGAACTATAAGTGAGGACAAAAATGATGCCATTAAAAAGCTCCCCAGTAACCATATCCTTCACACATGGTGGAAGACCTTGATAGTACAAGCTGACCTTGTTAAAGCTACCAGGCAACTGAATGACAGCCCCATGAGACTACGACTGAAAGATAAATCATTTAAAGAACTCATCAGTCAATAAAATAGCTCTTTTCATCATTCTTGCAGGAACAAAATCGAAATAAAAAAATAAAGCTATGGGAGAACGATCATGACAAATGCTAAATAGAAAGTACAAGCAGTAAGCAAACAGCTAAAGGCAAATTAACACCAACAATTACATAGACTATAGAATGAAAAGTAGATCACAAAAGCTAAAACAAGCAAGCAAATGTTTGAAAGAACAAAAGAACAACAGATAGGACAGCAAAAGCTTCACAAACAACCAAAGCTAAGTAAACTACAGTAAAAGCTTCACAAACAGCCAAATCTAAGTAAATTACAGCGAGAGCTAAACTATAACAAAAACTTCACAAATAGAAAAACCTAAGTGAACTATAGTAAGAGCTAAACTACAACAAAAGCTAAACTACAGCAAAAACTTCACACAGCCAAAGCTAAAAAGGGCTAAATAGCAACAAAAGCTACAGAGGAAGAAAATAAGAACTGACCTAGCGATGATGAATAGTCCAAGCATGGGTCCCAAAAACTATGAACAAGATCACTCTGAGAACCTGATGGACAAGGAAAAGCTCCACCACTAGTCCCAACGGTCTCTGTATCTCCATCAGTAATAGAAATCCCCGTACCAGTCTACGTAAAATCCACACCACCCATCTCTAAATCAATATCGTTGAAAGAGAAAGAAGCATTATCCACACAATCAAAGTCATTAGGAATAGGAGAAAAATCCATAATTTACGAATGACAATAGAACAAGAAGAAAAGAAGGAAAAAAATGCTTCAAAAAAGCAAAAATAAGTCATACAGGACCCGAAAACAAGTAAGAACCTCCCTAAACACAAAAAATGAGCACCTTATATAGGCACGAAAGGCACTAGGTGCATGATGACATGCCAAAATGCATGCAAACATGCGTGATCACATGCAAACATGAGTGATCACACGTAAACACGCGTGATCTCGTGCCCTATGCACTTGATCATGCTCCCCTCTAGCCTTCACACGCCCTGATGTGCTTATGTGCATACTTTGAGACCCCCACATATGCATTCCTAGGGTCCTGAACATTAATTTTAGTAGAAAGACATATAAAAACACGCACATATGGCATGAACATAAACACTACGCACTGTATTTTACATCACTATCTTAGAAAGTCATAACATCACTTACAAAAAGAGAAAAAAATAGAGCAAACATGACATAAACATATCATATCTATGATGATCGCATCATCACATCACAAGAATCACATCCAAGACGTGATAAATAATGACATCATTACTGCATCATCACTACTCAGTAGCATCTTTCAATGCTTAATAGCATATTTCACTGCTTAGTAGCATTTTTATTTGCTCAATAGCATTTCTCACCTGCTTAGTAGCATCTTTCACTGCTTAGTAGAATTTTTATTTGCTCAATAGCATTTCTCACCTATTAGTAGCATCTTTCACTGCTTAGTAGCATTTTTATTTACTTAATAGCATTCTTCACTGCTTAGTAGCATCTTTCACTGCTTAGTAGAATTTTTATTTCCTTAATAGCATTTCTCACCTACTTAGTAGCATCTTTCATTACTTAGTAGCATTTTTATTTACTTAATAGCATTCTTCACTACTTAATAGCATCTTTCACTGCTTAATAGCATTTTTATTTGGTCAATACCATTTCTCACCTGCATAGTAGCATCTTTAACTTCTTAGTAGCATTTTTATTTCCTTAATAGCATTCTTCAATGCTTAGTAGCACCTTTTATTGCTTAGTATCATTATTATTTGCTCAATAGCATTTCTCACTTACTTAGTAGCATCTTTCACTACCTAGTAGCATTTTTCACTACTTAGTAGCATTTTCACTGGTTAGTAGCATTTTCATCTGCTCAAAAGCATTTTCATCTGCTCAAAAGCAGTTTCATATGCTCAGAAGCATTTTCATATGCTCAGAAGCATTTTTATCTGATTAGTAGCATTTTCATATGCTTAGAAGCATTTTCATATGCTCATAAGCATTTTCATTTGCTTAGAAGCATTTTCATCTATTCAGAAGATTTTTTATATGCTTGGTAGCATTTTCATATGCTCTTCATCTACTTAGAAGCATTTTCATCTACTCAGAATCATTTTTATCTGCTTAGAAGCATTTTTATTTGCTTTACACCTCAATAGGTTATAGTAGCATCTACTTGACACCTTAGTAGGTTATAGTGGCATTTTCACTTGCTTAACACCTCAATAGGTTATAGTAGTATCTGCTTGACACCTTAGTAGGTTATAGTAGCATTTTCACTTGCTTGACTCCTCAGTAGGTTATAGTAGTATATGCTTGACACTCAATAGGTTATAGTAGCATCTACTTGACACCTCAGTAGGTTATAGTAGCATCTTCATTTGCTTGACACCTCAATAGGTTATAGTAGTATATGCTTGACACTTCAGTAGGTTATAGTAGGATTTTCACTTGCTCCCAAAACTATTTTTGCAGGTCTGCATTGCTTTAGGTGTATTGACATCAGTACTAGAAGACTATCCAACACAAGTGAAGCAGGAGGCAACTATCAAACACCAAGTTTTGATTATCCCCAAAAAGGTCCAATGATAAAAATATCTCCCCGAACATTACAAGTGTCTATTCATTCGTACTGCTTCTAGAGCATGCTGTGAGTCTGAAAAGCCCGAACTAAGCCTCTAGAGAGCGAAAAAAGGCTACCAAATCATTAAGTCGCACCCCAATTTTATGAAATTATGAATTATCTATCATACATCAAATTTTGACTATCCCCAAAAAGGTCCAATGATGAAAACATTCATTTGAACATGATAAGTGTCTATTCATTCTTACTGCCTATAAAGTATACTATAAGTCTAAAAAGCCTGAACCGAGCCTCTAAAGAAAAAAATAGCTATCAAACAATTAACTCATACCATGATTCTCTAAATTATGAATTATTGGAATGATAAGTAGCCCTTTTCGAGCAACCGTCGCTCAAAACGTGCAACTCGTCAGACCGGTGCTAATCTCATAAGACCAGAGTTCAACTTTGTGAAAATTGGAAGCCAATTTGGATAAAATGGACACCCAAAACACATTCATAAGCCTTAAAAACTTCTAAAAGTGACCCCAGAATAGCGCGCGTAATCTCGAGAAGTAGCACATGAGCAAATTTATAGTGCGTGATCACACCTGAACACATTTTACTCATGCGTGAAAATGGAAGCTGATTTTGACAATAAAAACATTGGAAACATGACCGAAAGGTCTAAGAACCTTAAAAAACACCCCTAAAATAGCATGAACGGAGCTTGGGAAGGCCACGTGACATACGCAAGAGCATATGATCACACGCCAAAACGCATGATCATGCACAATTGCATGTGATCACATGCCAAAATTCGTGATCATGCACAATTGCACGTGATCACGTGCCCTAGGCCCATAATCACTCATCCCAGGGGTGTGATCACATGTAAATTACTGTGATCACGTGCTTTGGTACGCGTGCATATGCATAAAACTATGCACAAATTCATCTTGGGACACGTGATCACATTTTTTGACACAATTCCCTATAAATAGGGGTCTCTACCTCCCATTTTTACAAGGCTAGAGCCGACGAAGAAAAGGCAAGAGCCGAGGGAGCCTACACACACTGAAACACTTTCGAATTGAAGACTTAGGAATCCTAATTCACACACTTCTAGCTCACCTTCTATATTTTTTGTAAGATTTTTTAGACCACTTTTGCACCTAACCCACCCTCATTTTTGTCAAAGCATGCTCCAAAGGTATACGAATTTTCATTACACATGCCATTTTCAACCTCTCGATGAGGACATCTTGAAAATTCCACGAAGGTAAAGCTTCAAAAACTAAAAAATAAGCTTAGTTGAATCTGAGGACCAAACAATCATTTTTGCACATTTATTTTACTGTTTTGCATTTTACTTTATTGCCACCAGCAGTTGAGAAATTATTGCAATTATGTGATGAGACTGGCATGCTGATTGAATAATCTCTGCTTTGTTTCGCTAATAATAAATCATCATTTTGCATTAATATGAATTCAATAAACATGAAAGCTCCTTAACTAAGCTAAAACTTCAATATCGCGGTCCAATGATGCAATCATCATCATTTACTATTTATCTCATCATTTAAAAATGCTTTATAATAATTCCTGCAAGAGCATAAACTACAAGCATCTGTTTAATCATTCATGATGCATCAATCATCTTTGTTGTGCTTATATGTTGTCCAAGTGGATAAATAGATGGAACTGCACATAGTTGTGTTAACCTCTATCTTGCAGGTGTTTTCTATATCAGTACTAGATTTACTTTTTCGGAATCTTCTTTTCCTTTTACAAATGTATTTACTAGGAAGGCCTTGTAAATAATTATGTTAAATTTCTCATACTTTTCATTATTATTAATGTGCTCGTGTGAATGTGTACATATTAACTGTCATTACCAAAACTAGGGTGCTGCGGTAGCCATATATTGAGTATTAAAATGAGAAATAGTCGAAAAGTAAATGAGATCTCTTGGGCTCAGAATCTCTGTTGGTGACGATACTCATTGAGTGATCTGATACCATCCCTTCCATCTTTTCTTGGTTTTCTAAAAACCAGGTTGCAACTCTAAACACAAAGTGTCTCGCATCCCCTGAGACTGATCATTTGTCCCTATCCCATAAATAGAATGGATGTCCCATCCGGTAAAGTTGCCATGTCCCTTGAAATCCTCAAAAATCACATCCTTGGTCGCTCACAGTTGCGACTCCATTAGGGACTCTGGTTAGAGAGATCAATTCAAAAATGACTATTTATCATTACATGATACTCAATCATATAGAGGCCTTCACCATTGCATTTACACTACACAATCACACGTGCACTCTTGGTCCCTTTCAGCTGACAATGATAGAAAGTGATCCACTATGGTTCCAAAAGAGTCATAGGGTGACCGATTCAGATTTTTCACCTTTAGCCTTAACTCATGGTTTCGCCAGAGTCATCTGATAAGAGTTTGTGACCTAAGTCCTTAAGGGGGGCGACCTGAATTATTAAAAGAATGCTATACTCACTGACCAGAGTCCGTAACCCTAGTCATGGAGGGGGCATTCTCACTAAAGGAGCCTTTAGCCTTATACCCTCGACTCAGCCTATGTAAATAAACCAATAGAAATCTCCACTAAGATCCCACCAAGCTTTGGATGATAACCCTGATGTTGTCCATTTTACCTGACATTCACAAATGCTATGATGCTTTTAGTTTCAATCATCAATTGACCTAATTATGTCCGTTCCCATAGACTACTCACACTTTAACAATGTGATCCTTGTTTACCTTGCATAAGCCTGATGTACAAGGAATGATAAGAATCATTAACCTCAGTATGAATAGCCTGTGAGAACTGGCGAATAGTGATACCTTTCAATGATAGAACCTACAAGCATTGTCCATTTCTCTTTATCATATCAAACAGATGGGTCATGAATTTGACTAGATTGCAAACATTTGTGTTGAAAGAATCAAATTATAAACTCTCAAACAATACTTTCATGCCTCTTAGTAAACGTATTGAATATCAATGTAGGGACATGAAACTGGACCCCTTTTGTTGGCTATAGCCCCTACACACGCGAGTGTGTAAGGACTACAAACACCATTTGTGACCTAACGACTAGAATCACATTGACATTATACGCTTACCTTGAGTACATTTGAGCATCATTTCTTAGTTTACCCCTTGGTTCTCATCAATACAAATCAAAGTAGCCTAGTATGAGAATGAAACCATAGTCCCTTGCTGACTATCGGGTTAAAACTAACCTAGAAAGGAGATTCAATAACCCCGTAGAGCGATAAGGTTGGAAGTGAGAGCTTGCTTGTGATTGGTTTGTTCCCTGTGTAGGAAATACTAACCAGTTTTATGCTTTTTTCTTTTAATTTGGCATATATAATATAGCATGCACTAACTCATATTCTTCTTGCAGTCATCCTGCATTTTTGCATACATTCTCACCCCATTCCTTTGCATGGGCACATCACACACACACGATAACTTTTATATACGTTATGGCTTATCTTATTTATTACTAACCCCTTCTCTTTTGATGTGTTTTCGCTTCAAAGAACATCATATGCATTCCTAATAAGGCTCCATACATCAATAAATACCTCGTAGCACAAGACATAACATGCATTCATGCTAATCTCATCCTTTTGAATAATATTATGCATCCATGCACACATCTCATAACAATTGTACTCATACATACATCATTTTTGTAGCCACAAACCCCAAAAGCAACCCTAAAGGGAGAGTAAAAAATGGTTAGAATTCAAAATGGCTGAACAATTTGGGAATCAAAGCCTCAAAGACCATAAGAAGGAATTTGTAGCTGGTAGTGGCCTAACCGATGTTGTCAGAGCTGAAATCAAAGCCATCCTTCTAACTAAAGTTGGGAAAATCTTCAATCAAACCCCAGATTCCAAGGATGAGATCATCTTCTTAAGTGGTAAGGGGGCATCTGTCACTCATGGTCCCAAATTGAATAAAGGAAAAAGGGGTCTTAAGCACGCTCAAAAATACTGAAGATGATTGTGAGCCTTACCAAGAGGAGCTTCCACAATCCTCATTTAGGGCAGTAAGCATTGACGAATCTGAACCGATAATGAACAACCAAGAACTAGCCTGCGGGATTACTCAACTTAAGGTTCTATTGAAGGACAATACTGACATCCTTACCAGAGGCTTCAATCAACTTTTCATGCTCATGAATGAATTCCTGCAAGATAACTCCAAGCAACCCTATCATTCTAAGCTTGATGAAGCTAGAAGTCAAGAAATGGGTAACTAGATTTTAATGGATTATAATCTGTTGGAGTTCCTAGAATCACTTACAGACTGCCCTTTAACCCACAAAAAACCTTAAAAGTTCAACCAACCTCTCTCCATGATCTTTCAAACTCTTCGACATATAAACCTTTTATAACCTCGTGAGCCAAAACCATTGCCATATCCACTAAAACCTCATATCAACCCAAACTTTTACTATCACTTACAACAAATGATTGAACACACCATTGATTATTGTATAACCCTCCAAAATGTTATTCTAGACATAATAGACTCTGAGAACATCAAAGACTTGGAAACTAACCCTAGTGCTAAAATTGGCCCTTTCCCTGAACACTGAGACATACCCCGCACCAAAAATAAATCACTACCTAACCATTCAATCACACCACAATTTAACATCATCTCTTCTAGTCTAGGTGAATCTCAAGCAAGTGATGGAACACCTACCTCATGAATCCCACCTATCCTCTAGAATCCTATATCCGATCACCATAAGAAGGGAGAGCAAAAGGGAACCATGGGAGTTTATCGTCAGTTAAAGTCACATCGGAGCTAGAATGAAAAAGATCAATGAAACTCCTCTATAATGTAAATAATAAACTCTTATTTTGATATTTTGCTAGTGCTGAATATTTATGCAGTTTATCAGACATCTTGGTGGAATGCTAAATCCTTTGTTTGTCATTACCTTATATTCTATTGATTGTCTTTACTCACTTCACACTCCATTAAAACTGCAAGTGTTCAATTCTCTCAACAGCCTCATTCAAAAAAAAAAAGAAAAAAAGAAGAAAAAAAAGGAGAAAATTAAAAAATTAAAAGAAAAGAGAAAAGAAAGAATAAAAGATAAAAGCCTAGCTAGGTGCGTTGAACTGCCTAGGCAAAAAGAGGCAGAAATAATAATACGAGGCATGTACTTGAATGAATACTTACTGTAAGTCAATCTCAAATTCATCATTAGACTATAAGGAGTGCAAATAGACAAGCTGTAAAACTTGCAT
>CATIWM010159942.1:0-10615 GCA_949671775.1 Mallotus repandus | reverse complement strand
ATTTAAATTTAATTGAATTTATTGTTAATTATGTTATCTTAGACTGATTTTGAATGATAAGAGTACAAAAAAAAAATTTAGACTTAATTACCAATTTTTAATAAATTAATAGTAATTTTGGGAGATTAAGTGAGTAATAAATTTATTATTTTTATTATTTTTGAGCTTAAATGAGCATTTTATCATTTTTATGATATTAATAAATGATTTTAATAATTATTTACAATTTATGCTAATTTAATTATATAATGAAAATTTTATGCTATTAATGGATTTTATTAGCAAATATTATTTGTGAATTGAAATTTTATTATTTATTTGGAAAATAAATTTCTTTAATATTTTTATGAAATATTTTGGGTCATTTGAGAAAATTATTTAATGGAATATATATATATATATATATATATATATATAGTGATGTTGTTACTCGGTTGGGCACAAATTGTAGTTTAGGGGCCCAACTCAAGTTGTTGAGCTTTGGAATTTTAGAAGTGTCGTTTTGTGCAGAATTAACTTTACTTTTGTAGGGAGATGTCCATTTTACAAGGGAGACTCTACCGAATTTTTGGTATATTTCTAGTAAAACGTGACATCGGTATAGGTATTGTGCCTTAGATCGAGTAGATCTCATCCATTTCATGAATTTATATTTTTTGAGGTTTTTATTAATTTACTTATTTTATTAAATAAACATATTTTAAATAAATATTATTTACTTTAGAGAACTCCAGGGCGAGAGCTGTAGCAATTGGTCAACAGAGGATGCGTCGCCCAACACGCTCAACCTGTGAGTTAATTTTATGGAATGTGTGTTGTAAAGATTTTAATTATATTTTTGCGTGATTAAAATAGTAAAGAGGTTGATTATATGAATTTACTTATGAAATTATTTAAAATTACCATATGCATGGTTATTTCTTTTATTATTATGAATAGCATTGAAATAATACTTTAATGAAATTTATTTCATTCCGGCTTATTTATTTATTTATTTTATTTATGATTTAGATTTATTTGGAAAAATTGGTAGAACGTGCTACCTAGTGGGTGTCACTAGGACCACGTGCACACTGGTTAAAATATCGAGAATATAAATATGTAATAGCTCAGTTGAAAGGGTTCTCT
Source organism: Mallotus repandus (assembly GCA_949671775.1). Classification (NCBI taxonomy): domain Eukaryota; kingdom Viridiplantae; phylum Streptophyta; class Magnoliopsida; order Malpighiales; family Euphorbiaceae; genus Mallotus; species Mallotus repandus. The sequence continues at coordinate 9,487 of CATIWM010159942.1, read as the reverse complement.
CAGGCAGGGTATATTGAATGTCTTGGTTGATGTGTAGCTCTCTGGCGTAATATAAGTGATTATTTATTGTGGCTGGTAGCTCGGTGGATGCTTAGCTCTCGGGACCCACCAATAAATATTAGAATAAGTGATTGACTGCAGCTGGTAGCTCGGTGGACCTTAGCTCTAAGGAACCGGTAGTCATATGGATTAAAGAGGGCCAAAGGACTGTTAGAATTGATGGTTTAGGTGTTCTACCATGTCTTCCACTAAAAGAAATATTTTATATGATTTTGTACGAGAATTTACGTATTAAAGTTACAGTGAATTTGGAAAAGATTTTTATACAAAGATGTTTGAGTAAACTATATAATTTAAACTATTGTATTTATTTTACTCTATTTTATTTTTTTTTAAATGGAGTTTTAATAAATGTTTTAAAACCAGCATGCATTTTATAAAATTGATTCACTCCGTGAGGTCTGATTTTCCTCAATCTTTTTTTTTAGGACCTCACTGTCAGTCTGGTTGTGGTCATCATCTGTGTCGGGTTCATTCTTCACTGGCTGCCTTATGTAGGTCTATTTGATTTTAATATTATGTAGTCAAATTCTAGATACCGCAGTAGTTAGTTAAGAATTTGTACTATTGGTATTTTGGAAATTGTGTTGAGTTTAACTGTTGATGTATCTGGAGATTTATATATTTTCTTATGGAGGATTTTATGGAGTATGGTTTTATTTGTTTAGTGTTAATTGATTTATAGTTTGCAAAAAATTTCTAAGGCTTACTATAGGTTTCGATTGCATTTATGCATTTCCCATTCCCTAGTGCCGATCATATGCCCTTTTTTGCTAATAGTAGATGTCTTGTTGATGCTTATCATAAAACAAATAAATAGAGACAGTCTTAAAGGGTACAAAATCACCAAAAGAAGGGTCACCCTTAGTATATTCAATTTATGGATGATACCCTACTTTTTGGGAAAGCTGATGAAATAGAAGCCCACATTATTAAACATGTTTTAAACATTTACTCTACCACTTCTAGCTAAAAAAATAATTTTTAAAAATATAGTATTTTTGTTTAGTGTAAACATTCTTTTCCAGCTAAAGGAATGCATATAAGGAGTTCTTCAAGTAGATGAAATAAAAGCCTTGTCAAAATATCTAAGAGTGCCCACTAAAAGGGGCAAATAAAAAAACTCAACTTTAACACAATTTGTGAGAAAGTGAGGCAAAAAAAATAAGGATATAAGACAAAATTCCAATCCCAAGCTATCAAAGATGTCTTGACCAAAATAGTGGGTGGTATGCGAGTGGTGATCACAGCTTACAAGAGATAGGCAATAGGGATATTTTATTTTTCAATGTTATTAACTTGGGAGGGACAACCTTGTAGAGCTAGCCTTGTGAGTTTGGAATCGCCACCAGTCTATAGTTGTGAAATAGGAAATAAGTTAGTAAACCCACTTACCCTATCAGAGATTTTAGGCTCAGAGAGTTAGCATCTACTGGACTGTATTTCTTAATTATGCATATTTTATATTCACTTATCGCATTACCTTAGTTTTACTTTTAATGATGCATTTACCACACTTGAATGTTAGTCAATTTTAAAATGGCATTGGATTAATAATTAGAATGTGAGATAATTGAATTTGTTGTGCATACATTGTAAAAATAAACAAGAGACGAATAAATAAACATAATAAACGTGGAAAATCAAACAAGAAATGACATGCATTTCAAATAAAATAAGTAGACAAGTATGTAAGTAGGCAAGTAGGCAAATAAGCAAGTAGTAAGCAAATAGACCAGCATGCAAGAAATAATAAACAAAATAAACAAGCAAAAAAAAATAAAAATGGGGAAAGGGGTTAAGGATTACAACCCTTGAAATAGTGTTGGGGTCATTTTTCAAAGCGCTGATAGCTGATGATGAAAAAGTTGAAACATCTCATTAACTTGATGAAGAGAATTGGCATTCAAACCATTTCAAAACCAATTGAACCACTAAAACCTTATCCGATCACCAATTATACCATTTCAAGACTTAGACAAACCCCGATTGAACCTTAACCAAACCATTTTTGTATTGAGAAAGACGTTTAAGAAGAATGATGAAAGGGAAGTTTACCCAAGTTGTGTCTTCTAAACCAATAAGTGCAGTCCTGAATAAGGGCTGTTTACAGTCTATATTATATAGTTTTTAGTTTGGTTTTGATTCTTGAAGCTAGGATTTAACTTCTGGAAGCCCTGAGAACAAAAGTCAAATTTTGGTCAACAAGACTTTTCAGTGGTCAAATCGAGCTCCCAGAGTTAAATTTTAGTATGAAACTGTCTTTTAAAATTCTAGTGTGTGTAAGCATCCGATTTTGTGATGAGTCGAGTGTGGATGCGATAGAGGATCTAATGATGAGAACTTACCCAAAATAGGTCTTTAGATTTCAATTCTTGAATCTCTGGGCTTAATTGCAACTGTTTTTAAGGACTTAATTGTAAAATTCTTCATTTTTCTATGGGTTAATTTGCAAATAAAGGAAAATTAAAAAATGGGAAAATTGTAAAATTCCATATCAGAATTATGTATTTTCGACCGGAAATACACAATTTTGGTCTAAAATGCACATTCCGACCGGGCTCCGTCATTTAATTTTAATGTTTCAAAAATATTTCTTATAATTTTCATTGGTTAAAAATAAAAATAAAAATAATAAAAATAATAAAATAAAAGAGATAAATATCAATTTTTTTAGATAAATATGTGATAATTAACATTACCACTGTTTTATTTTTAGATGAATATAGTTTTTTTTTTATTTTTTTTATCTTTTATCTCCTGTGATTTTGAAAACAGAGGATAGGGGTTTTCTTTATAGAAAGATCTTAGGGTTTTTACGAAAACAGAATTTTTTTTCTTTTGGCAGAAACTTGAAAAGTCACGTAAAAAAAGGTTCTTTCTTTAAGTTTTATTTTGGTTTTCCTGGACGTTCTTGTTCTGGGTTCATTTTCCTTTACAAGGAATATCACTTTTGAGAAGTAATGAAGCTAGAGATACAAAGAATTGAATTTGCAGACTCTATTCCATACACACGGTATATGCACTCCTGTTTTTCTGTGGTGGGACATGGTCGATTCATGAGAGAGTGGGACACATGATCAGTGTGATATCGTTAATATTACCATTAGTTTGGTCTTTAATCGTAATGGTCTCCCACTAACTTGGTGAATCCTACACTTCCAAAGTAGGAAACAAAAATCCCTTGTTGGATGGATTTTTAGTGGGTGATGGAGTTTTTAATAAGTCACTAATATCCCTAAAGTACTTATTGCTATTATTGGAATATTAGTTCTTATTAAGTGGATAACTCTGGTCCATCACATCTCATATGATGTTCCATTAATCCGGCTCCTAATGTTGCAGGCCTCAGGTATGCATTGCCAGTCTTGGCCTTTGGCATTAGTTAGGTCGACACCATTGGATCAGTGATATGTATGGATTTGAACATTACTAATCTCAGGTACTCCTATTTTCCATTCTTAGCCTATAGTGTATCCATACACCTATAACATCTTATGCTTCACAATAACACTACATGAATCTCTTAGGCCTTATGCACACTCCTATGTATCCATAGCCGATGCACATAATCCTAAAACCATGCAAGTTATAACTCCAATGGAGAGCCTAGACCTAAATTTGGTTTGGAAGATTTTTAGGTCTTAATTTAAGTCTCACTTTGCACATTAGCCAATTTATATATATATCACATACATATATTGCATGGCATTAAATATATTTGGCATGTTACAACATATACATCACATATATATATAGAACATGCAAGATGGATGCACAAATATGGAGTGATCATGGGCCTTTCCTAAGCTTATTCTAACTCTTAGAATAAATTACAAAGTAGGAAACATTTAAGAAAAGCCTTCAAGTATGATACTCCTTGTCACCATCTCTATGGATCTCCAACTTGAACACTTTAAGCTCCATGTCACAACTCTTGTGATTTACATTTGATCCTTGGCATTCCAAGGTAAATATTACATCCTAGTTCTATGTAATTAACATTTAATTGCATACTAAATAATAAAATCAATTATTATTAAAAAACCAAGGATTAACCTAAGTCCATGATCATTCTATGCATGTATGCCAAGGAAAAAGCAAGTAAAATGCAACTTGCATGTTAGGGTTAAAAAGCCAAGCAAACAAGCATGAAAACTCATATTTTTTAACCTTGGAGTGCTCCTCATGATTGTGAGGAGTGGTCATGAGGGGTGCAGACTCCTCAAAAATAGGTCATAGCTTACAATTAATCCAATTCTAAGTCGCTCACGAGCCAGAGGCTGCTTATAAATTTTAACAATTTTTTCATATGTTTAGCCAGAACACTTGCAAGTAACATAAACATAATAATAACACTTGCAATTATCAATCAATTTAGCATGTGCAAAGTGCAAAAAGAAGCTCTGATACCACTTGAAGGAAACAGTTATGCAACTTTCATGTGTGGTGAGCACAAGCCTTAAATAAGGTGAAATTTTAAAATTTTCACTTGCATAACCCTTCATAACATGAAGATTTCCTTTCCTATAGATCCATTTTCCATTTTACACATAGCTAAACATCAAAAAATACATACAAACATCAACCTAGGTAGTTCTAAGTTTAGGAATACTTACAAACTCCTAAGTTTGATGTAGACAACAAGTATTCTACAAGTTGTGGATTCTTTGGTTCAACTCTTGAATCAAATGTTTAGCCTCCCAAGTGTTAGGCCTCTAGCTTGAAACATCAAAGCTCCTCCAAGTCACTTTCTTGCATAGATTGGATTAGATGCAAGTTTCCTCTCTAGTGACCATCACGAGTAATCTCCTTATAAGAATACTTATGGTTTATTTTATATATGTGTTTCTCTCTTTTATGTCTCTAAACAAAGTGTCTAACCTTAAGAACATTTCTTAAGTTATGTATTTATATTATGAGAAAGTAAACCCTAATCATATGATAAGTATCCAACTTGCCATGATAAGAATGCAAGTTGCAAAGTGTGTAGAGAATTGATACATCCTATGTATTATGTCTAAATACATTGTCTACACATACCAATGTGATATATACCTTATCACATCCATAGTCAACATTATACACATAAAGGATAATGCATGCCTAACATGACAAATTTGACCATGTCATGTTCACATGGATTTGGGCTTGGTAATTAGGGTTTAGGTCAACACTTGGCCCAAGCCCAATCCATCTATCAAATGGGCTTTCTCAACATCTTAGATTAATCTTTGGTTAAAAACTCTTTTGGGCCTGGGCCCAAACAACTTGGGCCATTAATCCAAGTCCAATTAGAAACAACATGTATTATTAATTTAATACTCTAATTAATATCTCATATTAATTAAGTATAAATTAATAAGTAAACCCTTGGTTGAATTAGATTTCATGATATGCTAGAATCATTGTTTTAAAGCATAAATCTAATACCATTAATCTTAATTAATTGATTAAACTCTTTAATCAATAATTAGATTAATATTAATGGTGATTTGGTTGAGCTCTTTTAGGTGTGACTTACTAGGTTCATGTCTAATTGGCAATGAGAAGATAATATCAACACTTGATATTATTTGAAACGTATTTCAAGTTAAAATGTGAAAATCCTAATTATTCATATTTAGTTCTCATAAATTGTGAGTGACCCCTAGCATTGATATCATAACTACCTAATTAGAAATGAATGCATTTATTGATTCACACGAACCCTTTGTTCATAATTACTGTGCACTAAAATCTCTTCATTAGAAGATCCCGATATAGCCTAGAGTCAAGGTTTAGTCAAACTCTAATAGCTATATCATATGACCTCATCTCAAGTTTCAATTCTTGATAAAATATAACAAATACTAGAACCTCGTTTCTAGCACTGAAACTCTTTTCAGACTGTGTTATGTTTATCCTGGCCAAGAACTTATTCATCAAGAATAAACTTAGATAGCAAAGGATCTTTTCCCAGTTCACTCCAGGCAATGAATCCTATCTTGGTCAAACACTCATCCCTATATTTAACTAACTAGAGCCACCATGCACCATATACTCATGTATTATTAACACGAGTGTGCAAGTGATAACAAACCCTAACCACTTAAATGTGGATGACTGTGTCACCTCAGGTCAAAGGACTATATGCACCATTATGACCTAGATCGTGATCGTTGACTATAAGTGAATATTCTTGCGATCACAAATCTAATGTCACTGTTTAATCCACCTATCACATGAGTATCCATATATCTATTATGATATCTCATATTAAGTAGCATGAGACTCACTACCTCCTATTATTAGTATCACATACTAATTAAGGAAAATAGATAGAGGTGATAGTTAGATTAATATTACCCAAATATTAATTTATTGACTATGAACAATTTTATAGCATATGTACTAAAGAAATTTGTCACTCATATTATCAACTTTTGATAATAAATTTATTTAACATTATGTTAATGGATGAATATTCAATTAAATAAACACTTTAGATAAAAAGAATATTCATTATTGCCAATAAAGATAATTTATAATGTCAAAATATGTGATTGGCCTCTAGGGCACACCACCTATACTAGCAGTGTCTTTAAAACCAATAAGAACAGTCCTATGTAAGGACTATAAATAGTCTGTATTTTGTAGTTTTTAGTCTAGTTTTGATTTCCGAAGCTTTGGTTGATCCTCTGGAAGCCCTAAGAACAAAAGTCAAACTTTGGTCAATGAGATATTTCAGTGGTCAAATAGAGCTCTAGGAGTTGAATTTCAGTATGAAACTGTCTTCTAAAATTCTAGTGTTTAAGTGGGTCCCGTTTGGCAAAAAGTTAAAATTTTGACCTTCGGTGGTCAGATCGGACCCCGCAACTGTCTACCTCTCCTTGTCCTTATCCAAAAGGCACACTTGTCAAAAAAAGGCACTTTCCAAGTAAGGAATATTCCAAATTTGAAATATACTAGGTCAAGTCTCAACCTATTAAAGGGAGTGTATATACTATGACCTAATAACCTATAATGTTCAAGGATATTTACATTAATTGCCACTAACCTCAAATGCATATAAATAGAAGCTTTAAGGAAAGCTTTAGAGAGATTTTGGAGGTTGAGAGAACCACTTCCATATAGAGAAAATTTCAGCATAAAATCCCAAAAAGATCACAAAATAGTTCTCTCCAAAAAGCCTTTAGAAATTGGGGTAAATTTGGGAAATTAAGGGGAAATAATGCCAAAATTCCTCTAGATCTAATTTCTCTCTATTTTATTCTCAAATCTCTCTCAAAAATACGAAAATCAATACCTAAATTCAAAACCTAGCTACTGCAAATCAATTCCACACAAACCAAGATCAAATTCAAGCCTAAACTCCCTAAATGCACCCTTTCCCTTTAAGTTTCAATCTCAATTCTCTTCAATCAATTGGTGTTTCTTGGTGAGTTCTTACCCAAATTATTAGGCTAAATACTTTCTAAAACATCACTCTCATTGATTCTTATCTTATTTTTGGAGTTTGGAGCATTAAAATCAAGTTTGCAAAGCAAATGAGTGCAAAATTGTGTTTTGGCCTATGAACAACCAAACTGGTTGTTCATGTGCCAAAAATGGTTAATGGCCTTTCTATATCGGTTGTTGGAGGCCCTAAAATCAGCTATTCAGGCCCCAAATCCAATTTTTTATGCCCCAAAACCGGTTGATCATTGCTTTACACTCCAGATGACTCTGATGATGGTTTTTAGGGTTTTTAAGGGTCCATACTTGCTTGAGTTTTATTCTAATAGTTCCCTAAGATCCTAGGATGATGGAATTGAAGTATTTTAACATATTTTTCTATTTTAAAGATTTTAAAATTATTTTCCTTTTATTTTTTAAAACTCCTTTCCAAATGCTTTTATTGTGATTCTTGTTCTTGTTTTGGTTTGATGATTGTGATTGTGATTGTGGCTATTTGTGTGACTTCAAGTTGAATATTTTTTTGATTTTATTCAGGTTTTGTGGTTAATTTTAGTTTGAATACATGTTTTAGCCCTTGTTTAATGTGTTTTGTGTATATTTGTTGATTAATTATGCTTAATCATGCTTTAGTTGTTGTTGTGTTATTGTTGTGATATTATTTGCATAATCTGTGTTCTAAATTAGGGTTGTTTATTATTAATGAGTCATTTTGGATTATAATTTGTGCATTTTGTGAATTTTTTATTGGTTTGTGAGCATTAATGTGCATAGTTTGTGTTCAAGATGCTTGTGATTAATATCTTGGACATAAGCACCTTAAGTACGTGTTTTTTATTCCAACTTTAGGGTCTTGTCCTTATTTTCTTATGTAATGTTTTAATTAATTCAATTTGGAGTTTATGTTTCAAGTAAAGCTTTTAAATGTTATTTTATGATTATTTTGCGTCTCTAACCCAATTCATATTTATACCTTGTTATTTTTGTGTCTATTTCATATCAAATATTATTTTCTTGTTTCTACTAACCTTTTCTCTACTCTTTTATATTATATTACTATTCTCTACTTCTCCTTCAATATCTCTGCCATTATTGCATTATCATGCATTCATGTGCCTTGATGCATATCATTTGCTTGATGCATATCACTAGCATGCGTGTGGGGCTATTTACCATATTATGGTAAAAAAGAAAATAATTTTCCATTTTAAGGTGCTTTTAAAAATAATTCTCTCTTTTATGGTGAATTATAAAAGAATTTTTCATTTTAAGATACTTTTGGATGAGATGGAGGAAAGAGAAAAGTTTGGTCTTCATATCGCCACTACCAGTGGCTTGATGGGCATACCGCCACCTGTAGTGGCGGTATGAGTATAATTAATTTTTTTTTATCCAAGGCAGAATGGAGAGAAGACCACTCCCAGTAGATTTGACACCATCTCATACCACCACTGGCAGTGGCAGTATGCTTAAATATTATTTAATCTGATTCACCATTTTTTTTTCTTTGCCATGGGCAAAAAATGGTCCCAGCCGACAGGATGGCCACATGATGTGACCATTGCTTGTTTAATACTTATATATTGTTTAATAATTTATGAATGATTGTTAACTTTTTTTTAATATTATAATTAGCCACTAATTATTGGATAATGATTATGTTGATTTTGTAATCATTGTTAGTCACTCATGATTGTGCAAGGATTGTTAATAATAATAATAATAATTGCTATTTTTATTAATATTTTTTGGCTATTTGCATTTAAATGTTTTATATAATATAAGTAATTTAAAATAATAATAAATACATAGGTTTAAATAATGAAATTATATACAAGTTATTACTAATTTTTATGAATAATAGTAAGAGTGCAAAATATATAGACATAATTAATTAAAATATTAAAAATGTATTACTTAGTAATTAATTTATTAAAAATAGTTAATTTAATTAATTTATTAAATATTATTATTTTTAATATGTGTGTTG
>CATIWM010159926.1:0-13439 GCA_949671775.1 Mallotus repandus | reverse complement strand
TAATTATTTTTATGGTTATTTTTATTTAGTTATTCTAGTTATTTTAATTATTTTAGTTATTTATAGTTATTTTATTATTAACAATAGAAGTTTAAATTCAATCAAATTTAAGCTATATCTCTCTCCATACATACTCCTTGTCTCTCATATTAATTGATTCCACACACTACAAATTATTTACATTCTTTATATTATTCTTACATATAAATAAAAAAATACATATAAATATATAACTTAAATATCACAGTTTTTGTTCTATAGCAGAGCTAATTTGGGAGTTAACAGTAAATAATGGCATGACTTCGAATCCAAGATTTCAGAAAAAAAAAAAAAAAAAGCAACCCAAAAAGACACACAAGAAGGTGAAGCTATCATAATGAGGAATCAAGATCTACCAATACACTTCACCATCCAATTTTCTTCAATCAAAATAATAACCACCTCATGACCCATATGGTTGAGTTTCTTTCTTTAATTACACACATTACAAAGAAGAAAGAAGAAAAAAAATTATATATATTACATGTGAAATTGAGCTAAAGGGTTAAATAGATTTTGGGTCCTTGACCAAACAAACCTCCATTAAGAAGATCTTAATAGAGCTCAACTTCCAAGAATTTTAATGAAAGGACAAAGTTAAATAAATAATGATATATATATATATATATTAATTAACATAAAGATGCAGCAGAGATTAAAGATAGTCCATAGTAAGAGTTGGCAATGTCAGTGGCTAGCTTATAGCTATCACCTAATTAACACAAAGACACATACTTAAGAATAATTAAAATTTAAATTAAACAAAAGTGTTTTGTGGTAAAAAAAGAATTAAATGTAAAGTAAACGAGAGAGACTGTGTGTGAAGTATTTTTAAATAATTTTACAGTAGCAGTGGCGGTGGTTAATCATCAAGGAGCTCTCTTTTTGATGCAAGCGTGGGTATAAAAACAGCACCTTTGCCATTACTCTTCTCTTTCCCTCTCTACTTCATTCATCAAAAATACAAAATTCACAAGTACCAATCTTCAGATTTTTCTGTTTCACGAAGTAAAGTTTGTTTCTTTTGGTTTTGTTGGTGTGGGGGTGCTTGCTTGCTGTAATCTAATTCGCTTGGTGTGGTGGGTACGTGTATATGTTGTATGTGTGTGTGTTTGAATGGCAGTGGATTAGCAGAGTGTGTGTAAGCCGAAAAAAGCAGGGGAGGGATTTGAACAGAACAGAAGAGAGCAGAGTCCAAAATTTTCATTAAAGTTTTGTTTTTGAGTGGAAAAAAAGAGGGTGCTTGAAAGAAAGGGCAGAGTACCCAAAAGTAGCACAGAATCTGAAATGGGTATCTTCTCCTCTTACCACTTTTAGCTTGGGTTTCTATCTTTCTCTCTCTGCCTGCTGCTGCTGCTGCTGCTGCTTAACTCTGACTAGGGTTTTTGAATGGGGCTAATATTTATTGCCCTGAAATCAATGTTCTTTTGTTTGTTTATTTGACTGCTGCTATTGGAAACCCCTTTTGCAGCTTTCTTTGAACTTTCTTTTTCTTCAGTTTTCTTTTGGTCTTGGGAGCTGTTTCCTTACATTTGTTTTAGTTTTGGCCCACTTCAGTTTCACCTTGTTGGGTTTAGCTTTGGAAATAGTAGCAATTCACCTTCTTTGATCTTTGCTGCATATTTTGGGAGCTGGGTATTTTCAGTCACAGCATTGTTGGATTCTTAATCTAAGTGAGTCTTTTCCAATCTATTTAGCTTAGCTTCAAATTATCTAATTTTATTTGGATAGAATGAGATTTTGGAGGAGAATTCCTTGGCACCTCTGTGAATTGTGAAGTTTCTCATATTGTAAGTTTAAACCTTGTGGTTTTCGGTTGAAGCTTTTTTTTGCAATTTATGCTCTGAGACCACCATTTCTAGCTAGATTTGTTACACATTTATCACAAATTTTTGCGCTGCTTCTTTTAGGCCTTTGTCTATTTGATCTTTTGCTAACCATTTGAGCAATTAAGGTTTCTTGGGAGTGGTTATTTTGAGTTTCACCTTCTATAGTCCTAGAATTCTTGAAACTTTACCAATAGTTCAAACATAATTGTGAGAGCAAGGTATCAACTTTGGCAAACTTTTTGTACTTTTGTCATTAAGAGATGGATATGAGTGACAAGGATAAATTAGAGCTAGAGAAGGGAGGTGATAATCCTATGAAATACCATTCAACTGGAAATATGCCCCCAGACTGGCGATTTAGCAATGCTAGTATCACAAATTCATCTCTGGGTTTGGTTTCCACTTCCGAAAATCAATTGTCAGTTTGTAGAGGAGATCTACTTGGCGCTTCATCTTGCTCTTCTGCTTCTATGGTGGACTCATTTGGTCCAGGCTTATGGTACCACTCTAGTAATTCACAGAACTTGGGGTTTTGTGACATTAATGTCCAAAATCATTCAAGCACTTCAAACCTAATAGGACATATCAAAGGTGGCCCTACTTCTTTAAGAGGTGGTATTGATAAGGCTCTAGAAATGGGGTGGAATCCGCCGAGCTCCATGCTGAAAGGCAGCATTTTCTTACCAAGTTCTCCTGGGATGCTCCCACAAAGCTTATCACAATTTCCTGCTGATTCTGCATTCATTGAGCGTGCTGCCAGGTTTTCGTGCTTCAATGGTGGCAATTTTAGCGATATGATGAACACTTTCGGAATAACTGATTCTATGGGTCTTCATGCTAGGGATGGTGGCATGATGCAAGGACCACAAGAGGTTTTTGCAGCTAGTGGGTTGAAATCTGTGTGTGGTGGACAGGGTCAGAGCAATGTTATGAATGTAGGTGAAGCTTCTAAAGATGCTTCTTTGTCAATTGAACATGTAGCTAATGAATGTAGCCCACTTAAGAGTGATAGAAAAAGCGAAAGCCTTGTGAGATCTAATGATGAGGCAAAACAAGGTTTTGGTGGGTCTGGTAATGGGTCTGAGGAAGCTGAATTCAGTGGTGGTGATGGTCAAGAGGAGGCATCTATGTTGGTAGGAAATGGCATGGAATCTGCTAAGAGCCTTGGCTCAAAGAAAAGGAAAAGGAATGGGAAGGTAGGAATCATGTTTGCAACTTATTTCTTATTATTAGGCCCTTCCATTAAATTTTTTATATGTAGATAGCTGTTTTTGTGTGGTAGGATATTGAGCTTGATCAAGCTAAGGGAAGCCAACAATCTGTTGAAGATGAAAAGGATAACCCTGACATTCAGCAGAAGGGAGACCGAACCCCTATTTCAACTCCTAATAAGTCTACTGGAAAACAAGGTAAACAAGGGTCTCAGCCTTCAGATCTGCCAAAAGAAGAATACATTCATGTCAGAGCTCGAAGAGGACAGGCAACAAATAGCCATAGTCTTGCAGAAAGAGTAAGATTCTAGATCGATGATTTACTCAATCTGAAGCAACTTTCATTCTAGTGTTTGGCCTGTAGTTGATTTGTTCTGGCTGCAGGTACGGAGGGAAAAGATTAGTGAAAGAATGAAGTTTCTGCAAGACCTTGTACCTGGTTGCAGCAAGGTTAGTTTATTCAAACTGATTGCTTAGGGACTGCAGTCTAGTCAAATTCTCCACAAAATTCATGTTCTGTTGTAGTACTTATCACATTGAATTTCACAGGTCACAGGGAAGGCAGTGATGCTAGATGAAATAATCAACTATGTGCAATCTTTACAACGGCAGGTTGAGGTATGACAGTGAATTTTGCTTATTTTCCATCCCTTTGATGGAGTGGTCCTTAGATGGTCCATTGCATCTGTGTTTGAAAAAATTCAATTTCATAACAGTTATGTTTGAACATTGATAACATTGTTCTACTCTTGTTATAGGTTGGCTTAGAAAGTAGAATGGACTAGCTTATATGCTTTTTGTCGCAAGTCATAGCTTTTGATAGAATATACAATATAGTTTTTGACTCAAGCTTTTCTTATGGTATTATAGTTCAATATTATCTCTTGTTTATTACTTGTATGCTTCAGTTAAACTGAGATTACTTTGTAATTTTTTTATTTTCAGTTTCTGTCAATGAAACTTGCAACAGTGAATCCAAGGTTGGATTTTAACATAGAAGGGCTCCTTGCAAAAGATGTAAGTAAATGCAAGTCTATGTACATAATCATGTCCAGCATCTTCATGTTTCTCTTAACTGATAGCTGGCTTGTGGATTGGACAAATGCTGCTTGTGTGTGTTATCCAGTCCCCATAATATATTGGATTGTAACTGCATGTGCAGATCCTTCATTCACGGGCTGTTCCTACAGCTACTCTGGCATTTCCCCCAGAGGTACCTATGGCTTATCCACCATTTAATGCGTCTCAACCAGGACTAATTCAAGCTTCTTTTCCTGGCATGGAGAGCCATTCTGACATGCTCCGGAGAACCATTAGTTCCCAGTTAATACCACTGACTGGAGGATTCAAGGAGCCTGCCCAGGTATCGTAGGACTGGTTCTAGATGACAATTTTACTTGCTTCGCATTCTGAAATATTAGTGCTTAGTGATAGAAATTGTTTTTATCAACAAAGAGTTTACAAATTGACATGAAATTATCAAATCTTTAAAATGACAAATGATGTTGGCTTTGCTAAACTCTCTGTGAAATTACTTTTCAGAAAATAAGTTATGGGTAACCGTGATGCATTGATCTTCATGTATGCTTCTGTTTCCTTTTTATGTTGAGAAAGTTTTGAAAGATTATATTCCAATACAGTGTGCATAATACAACTGCAATCAAATTAATTATTCTTTCTACTTTTGTACTTCTGAATTTGGTTTTGTGGTAAGTTCTCATTTCCATTGAATACAATTACCAGCTACCCAATGCTTGGGATGATGAGCTCCACAATGTTGTCCAGATGGGCTATGGAGCAAGCACTCCGCAAGACAGCGAAGATGTAAATGGTAAATATTGTTTCATTTCACCTAGTTAACCTCTTAAATGCAATAAGCAAATGCTCTTAAGCTGAACACAGAATTATCATATTTTTTGCAGGATCCCTGCCGGCAGGCCACATGAAAGCTGAACTTTAATTGTTCACCTTCCTTCTGTACCGCATACTATACTTGCTACTCTAATTTTGAGGATAAAATGCACACGAGATTCTCTTCAAATTGCGGAAGTGGATGCTTATACCCCGAGCCTCAAAAGTTTGGATGGTTAGTTGCATCTGAAAAGCAAGGTTTGAAAGCTTGAATGGTTTTTTGACTCACCTACAAAAGCATGGAGATGGCATTTTTTTTTTGTCTTGATGGTTTTTGTCCATTTGATGCCACATTGATGTCCATGCATCTATCTTATGAACTTTACGTAGTAGATTCCCAGAACAGTGGGAAAAGAAAAGGGTCTCTGTCTCGGAATAGGATGCTTCAAATGGTGGATGATGGAAGAAAGTGTATAGATTGATGTTGTAAGGATCTCATGATGAATATAGGCCAATAGGGAAAACATTGAATGGGCTCTGCCTTTGTAATTTTATTGAACAATGGCAACAATGATGAACGCATTTTGCTCACAAATGTCTAAAATATTGCATATATATTACATGATGGAAGGATGAATTTAATAATTTATTTTTATTATTATTATTTTAAGAGCCATAATTATAGTCGGTAATTTTTTAAAATATTTTTATGAGCCATCAAAAAATGCTGTCAAAATTTTATAAAAATTAAATTAATGGTAACAAATAAGATGTTGAAATTTTATTAAAGCTAAATTAATTATAACAAATATTAATAATAAATTAAATAAAATTTGAGAAAAGAATTTTTATATAGGATATGTTTATTTCAGCTAAATGAGAATTCAAATTGTCGACTTTCATAAAAATGTTAATATTTTGTTGGTGTATTTTGGGTTTAGCATAGTAAAGTACCATGTAGTATTTTTCCTAAGGTTTGTAGTTTTATTTTATTTATATTTTAAGACCATCAACAGTAATATTGTTAACAGAATACGATGTAATGTTTTTTTTTAAATGGTATATGATCTAATGTTAAAACAATATAGATTTATAATAGTAAAATTGTTTATTAAATAGAATAACATTGAATCGATTAAAATAAACTCACAATAAATGAGAAATTGAAGTTGTACGTAAAATTAAGTAAATTTTGATAAATTTTCGAATTTAGTACAAATTTACATAATATCGAAAAATTATAATTTTTAATGTCAATAGGCTTATTAATTAATAAAAATTAAACTAATTATAGCAAATATTATAAACAGAATACAATAAAATTTGAAAAGAAATTTTTGTATGGGACATTTACTTTGATTACATCATAATTTAAACTGGTGACTGTTATATATTACACCTAACGATTGAGCGTGTAATATAAAAACAATTATTTTATTTTTATTAATCAAATTGAAAGCTTTTATGCTTAGAACTGTGTTTCCCACATCTCGCCGCAGGTTGTAATATACCGAGGCGTAGACAAGAATATCAAAGAGAGGTGGGCTAGTAATAGCTCTAATGGGGTTGGATTATCGGTTCCTTAGCATGTTCTCAACTAGACACATCGTCTTTTCTCAACGAGCAAAGAAACCGGCCGACGGCCAGATCATATATCCTACCGGGTACCTTTCAACACTCGGAAGTTGAAAAAACGGACCATAATCTTATTTATTGAATTTCCGTGTCTTCCGTACAATTAATTTTTCTTACATCAACTTATTTTCCCGCCAAAATTTGGAACGGCGAGCATAGTTGATGAACAGAATGTCCTTTTCTTCGAATCACTATTCCTCTTTACTCAAACTCTGCTGCGAAACCCGAAGCTATACTCAGGCCAAGAAGCTTCACTGCCACATAATCAAGACCCTAACTGATCCAGAACCTTTTCTATATAATAATCTTATAAGTGCGTATGGCAAGTTAGGTAACTTAACTTATGCACGCCACTTGTTTGATAAAATGCCCCAACCAAATATCTTTTCATGGAATACCATTCTTTCTGCTTATTCAAAATCTGGGAGTCTCTCGGCAATGGAGGAGATTTTCAATCTCATGCCGAATCGAGATGGGGTCTCCTGGAATTCTATTATTTCGGGTTATGCGAGTTATGGTAAGGTTAGTGAGGCTGTTAAGGCTTATAATTCAATGATGAGACATGGAGTTTTTAATTTGAATAGGATTACATTTTCGACAATGCTTGTGTTGGCTTCAAGTCAGGGGTTTGTTGATTTGGGTAGACAGATTCATGGGCAAATAGTGAAATTTGGATTTGAAGGCTACGTTTTTGTTGTCAGTCCTTTGGTTGATATGTACGCGAAAACAGGTTTAGTTTGTGAGGCAAAGAAGGTTTTTGATGAGACACCAGAGAGGAATATGGTAATGCATAACACAATGATTACTGGGCTTTTACGATGTGGGATGATAGAGGACTCAAAGAGGCTGTTTCATGGTATGAATGAAAGAGATTCCATTTCATGGACAGCAATGATTACAGGGCTTGTACAAAATGGATTGGATGCAGAAGCTATTAATTTGTTTAGGCAGATGAGACTAGAAGGGATAGGTATGGATCAATATACATTTGGCACTGTGTTGACTGCTTGTGGGGGTCTTATGGCCTTGGAAGAGGGAAAACAAGTTCATGGCTTTATAATTAGAAGCGATTATAAGGATAATGTCTTTGTGGGTAGTGCACTTGTTGACATGTACTGCAAGTGTAGAGTCATACAATATGCAGAAGCAGTTTTCAAGAGAATGACAAATAAGAATGTTGTATCATGGACTGCAATGTTAGTGGGTTATGGCCAGAATGGCTTGAGTGAAGAAGCTGTTAGGGTCTTTTGTGAAATGCAGAGAAATGGGATTGAGCCAGACAATTTTACCCTAGGAAGTGTGATAAGCTCATGTGCAAACCTAGCCAGCTTAGAAGAGGGTGCTCAATTTCATTGTCGAGCCCTAGTTTCTGGCTTGATGTCTTTTATAACAGTATCCAATGCACTTGTTACATTGTATGGTAAATGTGGAAGCATAGAAGATTCCAATTGCCTGTTCAATGAAATGAACTTCAGGGATGAAGTCTCTTGGACAGCATTGATTTCAGGATATGCACAATTTGGAAAGGCCAAAGAGACAATTGAGTTGTTTGAAAGAATGCTGGCCCATGGTTTGAAACCTGATGCAGTTACATTCATAGGAGTCCTTTTGGCTTGCAGTAGAGCAGGATTAGTGGCAAGAGGACAGCAGTATTTTGACTCTATGTTAAAAGAACATGGAATAATTCCTTTTCCTGATCACTACACTTGCATGATTGACCTTTTTAGTCGAGCTGGAAAGTTAGAAGAAGCCAAAAATTTTATCAATAGGATGCCTTTCTGTCCTGATGCAATTGGTTGGGCTACTTTGCTAAGCTCATGCAGACTTTGTGGTAACGAGGAAATTGGGAAATGGGCAGGTCAGTCTCTTCTAGAACTAGAGCCTCAGAACCCTGCAGGTTATATATTGCTTTCTAGTATCTTTGCTGCTAAAGGGAAATGGAATGATGTTGCTGAACTAAGAAAAGCAATGAGAGAAAAGGGAGCCAAAAAGGAACCAGGATGTAGTTGGATTAAATATAAAAGCAAAATTCACATTTTTTCAGCCGATGATCAGTCAAGTCCATTTTCTGATCAGATTTATGCAGAGCTGGATAAATTAAACCAAAAAATGATAGAGGAAGGGTACATGCCAGATGCAAGCTCAGTTCTCCATGATGTTGAGGAGTCGGAGAAGATAAAGATGCTTAATCACCACAGTGAGAAGCTTGCAATTGCCTTTGGATTGATATTTATTCCTCATGGCCTTCCTATACGAGTAGTTAAAAATCTGAGGGTATGTGGGGATTGTCACAATGCCACTAAATATATTTCTAAGATAACTCAAAGAGAAATACTTGTAAGAGATGCTGTTCGGTTCCATTTGTTCAAAGATGGAACTTGTTCATGTGGAGATTTCTGGTGAAATGGTTCTCTCACTGTCCAAAGCTGCTGTGGAAGACACTGAAACCTAATACTGCACAGGGCTATGACCAAGATCTATGATTTGATGATAACTAACGAGGGGATTGTGCAACTACACAGGCATATCAGTGGAGCAGCCAATTTTGCTAGATTGATGATTTTGGAAGAATATGTTCATACTGTTTAAAACAAGTTGCAATTTTGGTTTCAAGATCTCCTTTTTCAAAGTGATGGTATGTGCAAACTTAACTTCAATTTATATATGCCTTTCATTTCCCTGTTTTAAGAATTTGTCATGCGGGTAGTTACATGATTCACTGTCCTGTGTATTTCTCCATGGAACATAGGTTTCTATCTCTAATTTATCAGCTGAAAACTATTGACATAATAGTCATGTACAATAAACATGCTTATTAAAAGTGGTACATGTATCTCAGGAAGCAGTATGTGTAGCACAGTCCTTTGAATTGGGTTCAGACTCTATTGGCAGCTGCAAGCCGCTGCTGAAGTTGGTTTCTATCACTGATCTTACTGTATGGAGCTATCTGATTTAGAAAGGAAAAACAGTTTCTTTAACTGTTTCCCTGAGCAGGACAGCTAATAACATGCAGTTGAACTGTCTCTTAAAGATTTATTTTCTTCAAAAAATTCTATCTCTATATATGTGTTCAGTCATAAAGAAAAAGACTCTGATTTATTGCTAATGGAAATGTTTGGGAACATGATTTAAAATTTATTTCAATTCAAGTCATACAACATAATATTAGACACTTTTACAACAAAAGAATAATAAACATGTAACACTTAGCAGTCACTGGGTGGTAGATACTCATGGCATCCTGGAGTTTTCCTGGAATGAAACTCTGGAGTGTTGGATACTAATTAAGCGAAAGATCACCAAAGAATAGGATAATTTCTTCTGACCTTAAATTACAAAAATAGAAGTATATATAAGATGAATCTAAAAAAATCATGGATAATTAGAACAAACATCTTTTATTCCTGTGATATTTTGATGGACTCCTGTTGACTTTGCTGCTGGTTCTGCATCAGATTGAAGAAAATCTGTCTAAAGAAAATTCATTCTGGATAGCACCTCTAAATGAAAGTAGGGAACTGACAAGAATTACCTGCATCTTACTACAGATCTCAATTACTTCTGCTGGAGGAGCCCAATCACCAAAATTCCTTTCAATAAACTGGTAAGCAATGCCAGTCTTTCCTCTGCCAACTATAAAAAGTCCACCTTTAATTTCTCCTTCCCCCTTGAAGTTGTTTTTCATTCCTAAAGCTTTTGCACGCTTGTAATTTGCAATAGCTCTCGGATTGAAAACAAATCCTGATATGAACTTGTCCTTTAGCAGTTGCCCACCGCCCAGAGCTTTGAAGAATTCCATATCCCGATCATAGAGAACAGCACCACCCCAGTATCGAGGCCAGAAGTCCTGTACCTGCATGATAATCAAGAGCATTAACACATGAAATAAAAGACGAATTCATCAAACGGAAGTTGATCCTTCATTGGGTACCTCTGACTCTATATGTTCATGCAGAACTGCAATAAGTTGAACCCCTAGTGCATCGAAGATGGGTTTTTTGGCGTATAGCTGGTGAGCTTCGGCTCTGCACATGATGCACCTGTTTTGAAATTCAAGGAAAAAAAAGTCAATTTAACCAATTATTGGACTCCCGACCGTTTTGGATGTTGATTTATTGGTATTCAGGGGCTTCAATGCATTCAAGTCTTATTTACAGATAATTGTTATTATGGGTTCTGAAATTCTTTAGTTACATGTTCATTGTCACCACATCGTGGTGTTTTTATGTGCACAACTATTTCATTTGTGATTATGTTGGACAAGGGTTGTTTATGAAACTGGGTTATATACACAAGAAAGCCAAGACAGGATACAGAAAATTTTGTACTTACCCAGGACGTCTGATGCAAAGGATCACTGCAGGTTTTTCTCGCCAGAGCTCAGAGGCCTTCATTGGGGGTGCTCTGCTTTTCACCAACCGCTCCATTCCAACCTTGTATTCAGGAGTTAGTTTCTCAACTGATATGTTCTCAATGAAAGAGTAAGGAGCAACTTCATCAACTACCGGAGGAGGTTGTATACAACCGCATGCTCGAGGTTCAGCTGGCCCAGCAGCAACAATCCCTTTAAAGATGTATCCATCTTTAATTTTAAACTCAGCTAGTGATTGTTCAAGTGATTTATCATAATTCATATTACTATTACTCGGGTATCTTGATGTGCTCTGCATATACTTTGAGTTAACAGACCCATAACTCCTGAAAATGCTAGTATTTCTAGATGTTGTGCTGGCCATTTTCCTTGCAGGGACCGTGTGTGCATTTGGCAAAGGTTCTGAACATGGAGTGGTTCTGTCTGTAAAACGGGCAATATGACCTCTCTTCATCCCAAACTGGGATGAGAGATCTCCACTGCTCAAGGCCAAAAGCTCAGGCAAAGATTTCCCAGATTCCTCTAGCTTATCTGCATACTGCATAAGAGCACGATCATGCAGGTATGATCTTATTTCCATTGCATCCTAGAGTAACAGAAAGACAAGCGCAAAATTTGATCAGTTATAAGGTTACATATCAATAAAATGTTGAATTGAACAGGTTTGAGAAAAAGAAAATGCAAAGGTAATTCTAAGAAACCAACCTTTTGCTGTTGTGTCATGTTTATTGCATCCATATCCTCTGAATTCATAATCTTCAGGGTTGGTACATCATCCCAACCATCTTCTACTAACTTTGGAAGCAACTTCTTTAAAGCTCCCTTCCCTACAAACTCCTCTATCGAAAAAGAAGCCATTTTCCCTTTGCAGCAGAGCAGAAACAGTACAAAATATTGTCAGTGAAAGAGGCTTTGGCTGAAATGTGGAAAGTGAATTTTTGTAAGGTCAACTACTCGTACATAAAACAGGCCCCAAGTATAAATACATAAAAATCTAATAGATGGCCAGTGATAATGATGAAAAATGAATTGGCTTAAGCCTCTTGTCTTGCATGTGCCTCCATAGCCTTGATATGATGTTTAACAAATCCACTCAAATAATGACTATTGACTAAAGATATTTCTGACCCTTTCTCAATTATTCACCAATTGGTAGCTTAGGAAGTTGTGTTTAGTGAAGTATTTGGTTATCTTATATTATAGTAGTTATTCTTGTTTGTTTGTATAAAATTGAAACTTATCCTTTTGGAGTTTAGACAACTATTGGCATCAGGTGGTAATGAAAAGTACACCTAAGAAAAAATGGTGTCTGAATTCCAATGGCTATAAAACAACATGAAAATTAGCAGCATTGCTTGGAGACGGTCAAAAGATGCCAATAAAGATTTGTGAGGAAACAAGAAACAGAAAGTGTTAAAATAATAAAGAGAAACCAAGATTATGGCAGGAAATATTCAAAGAGCGTAAATGATGATATGTGTTTCCATTGCCGGCCAAAGCCTTTTCTAATTTTTTATGATGCAACTTGCCTAGTTGCTATTTATTTATGGTCAATGTTGTTCAATTTTGTAGAATGTCTTGTAAGTGCCGGCATCCATCATACCTCTGTTGAGTTTTTAATCGAGCTCAAGTTAATGATTTCCCTTTCAGTGTGTCTATTGTCTCTTGTTGCTTACTTTTCCTAGTTTCTATATATTGCATTTTTCCCCTGGAAACAACAGTGGCTTCTGCTATTGATGGTTCTTTTTTCTTAATTCATGTCAAATGCAAGATCTTCGTTTATGTTCTTCTACTAACAGTTAGCTTGGAATGCTGTCGAATTGTGTTTAATTGCATTTGTTTTTTTGCCCCCTTATCTCTGTAACTTGTCAATTAGGGCTGTAATCGAGCCGGGCCGAGCCGAGTTTTGGACTACTCGAGCTCGGCTCGACATAATATATAAGTGTTCGAATTCGGACTCGAGCTCGGTATAATCGGAAATTCAGAGCTCGAGTTCGGCTCGAGCTCGAGCTTGTTCGCGAACAAAGCTCGATTTGTGCTCGTTTGAAGGCTCGTTTATTAGCTCGTTTGTGAGCTCGTTTGTGGGCTCGTTTGTGGGCTCGTTTGTGAGCTCGTTTGTGAGATCGTGTGTGAGCTCGTTTGTGAGCTCGTGTGTGAGCTCGTGTGTGAGCTCATTTGTGAGCTCGTTTGTGAGCTCATTTGTGAGCTCGTTTGTACCTAAAAAAATGGATATAACAATAATATACAAAGAGTATTAACTTTAAAGCATAAAAATAACATTATAAGCATAATATACTAAATAAATACCAATGCATGAAAATATTTCAGTCATCCTTCAATGCATAAAGTAAAAAAAAAAGCCAAATATTACAATCATTAATGTTTGCATTAAGTAGCAACAAGTCTAAAATATCTTGAACCATGGAGAATAACAGTCCCACTGAAAATGAAAACAACACAAGCAGCTTGAAAATAGCAACTCCATCAATAACATTCACCAAC
>CATIWM010159893.1:0-15796 GCA_949671775.1 Mallotus repandus | reverse complement strand
AAGGTCTCATATTATCAATTTTCTACAAAGGTAACAAGATTAGTTAGATATATGACATTGCTTTTATTACCATTAGATTTGGTCTTTAATCGTAACGGTCTCCTACTAACTTGGTGAATCCTACACTTCTAAGTAGGAAACAGAAATCCCTTGTTGGATGGATTTCTAGTGGGTGATGAAGTTCTTAATGATCACTAATATCCCTCAGGGACACATTGCCATTCTAGGAATTTTAGTTCTCATTAAGTAGGCAACTCTTGCCATTGCATCTCATGTGAGGTTCCATCAATCCGGCACCTAATGTTACGGGCCTCAGGTACACATTGCCATTCTTGGCCTTTTCATAATTAGGTCTACACTAGTGAATCAGTGAAATGTATAAACTTGAACACTATACACCTCAGGTACGCCTATTTGCCATTCTTGGCAAGTAGTGTATCTATGCACCCATAACATCTTATGCTTAACAATAACACTATATGAATCTCTTGGAACTCATGTACACCCCTATAATTCCATAGTCGATGTGCATAATCCAAAACCATGCAAGGTATTGCTCCTATGGAGAGCCTAGACCTAAATTTGGTTTGGAAGATTTTTGGGTCTTTATTTAAGGTCTCACTTTGCACATTAGCCATTTAACATTGCATACATCACATGTATACTAAGCATGGCATTTTTACATATATACATATCTCATATGCATATTGCATGGCATCACATATAGCATGCTTTCAACATATATATCACATATATACATAAAACATTCATTATTAATGCACAAATATGGATTGATCATGGAAATATTATATTTTAACTCTTAGAATAACAAAATAGCCTTGAAACCAAAGGATGAAATTAGGACCGTGCCGACTTGTTACAAAGGGTGAGTGTGCCGACTCGTTACAGGTGTGCTAACTCGTGATAGGGATAGCATGTGTTGATTCATCACCATAGTGCCGACTCGTTACAGGGGCTTCTGGTGCCGAGTCGATTCTTCACTCCACCATCTCCTTCTTGAACTCTTCAAGCTCCCATTTCATAATACTTGTAAATTGCATCAAACCCCTTAGCATTCCGAGGTTAAAATTACATCCTATTTTTATGTAACTCTTAATTACATAGAAAATAATAAAACTAATTATTATTACAAATTTACAAATCAAGGATGTAACCTTAGTCCGTGATCAAACCATCCATATATGTCAAACATATATTAAGCATAATGCAACTCTTGCATACATAGCTATAACACTTGCAACTAACATAAAAGATAATCACAAGTTTTGCAATTATCATCAAATTTAGCATGTGTTAAGTGCAAAATGAAGCTCTGATACCACTTGAAGGAAATTAGTTATTCTGCTTAGGCTTTAAGAATAGTGTGGTGAGCACTAACCCAATTAAAGTAAATTTCAAAAATTTACTTTCTCATAACCCTTCATTACATGAAGAATTTCCACTCCTAAGATCCATTTTGCATTTAAACACATAGCTACCATGCATCATCATGTAAAAATATAAAACTTAGAAAATCATATTGGTGGAATACTTATAATCTCCTAAGAGTTTAATGTAGACCACAAGTAATCTACTACAATGGATTGCTTTTGGTTCAACTTTTGAATCAATGCCAAGCCACCCAAATGTATGGCCTCTAGTTTAAAATACCAAAGACCTCCAATCACCTTCTTGCCTTCAATCAAGTATGGTTCCAAGCACCTCTCTTATGACCCGAGAAGCTTGAACTAACTTGATTCTACTAACAAGTATAACAGTATACTTTTGGTATATATTTGGTTTCCTTTTGGTTCATTTTTTGTCTCTACAATCTCCACTAACACTTAATGGATATGATATCTCATTTACACACACTCTTCAAAACTCTTCTTAAGGTGATATATATATGTGTGGAGAATTAGGGTTAATTAGATATATGTATACAAATATCTCTTACAACATCATCATTAAGAAGCCACCCTGCATACCACCTAATAATTTAGTTAAGAGTGTATATGTATAAATATCTAATAAGTATAGAGAATATATGTAGATATATATTAAACACATCTCATTTATAATCCACAGATATTTTCTCTACACAACCCAGTAACTCAATTTGCCCCTAAAGACAACAAAATACTCATAAGAGATAATATCTCTCTAATATGCCAAAAAGACTTTATGTTGATTAATGGACTTGGGCTTGGCTATTGGGCCAACTCGTGGACCAATATATGGGCCAAGTTCAATCCATAAATTAATTGGGCCTAGTTGATGGAATTGGGCCAACTCTTGGCTTAAGCCTATTCTATCAAACTAATGGGCCTTAGGTTGATGGGCCTTGGAGTTGGGCCAACATTTGGCCTAAGCCTAAACTAATGGGCCTTTGAGTTTTGTTAATGGGCCTTAGATTAATCTTTAGGCTAAAACTCTTTTAGGCCTTAGCCCATACACCTTGGGTCATTAATCTAAGTCCATAAGGAAACAACATATACTTTTTATTTAGTAATTTAATTAATATCTCATATTAATCAAGTATTTAATATTAATAATTAAACTCTTGTTGGAATTAGATTTCATGATATGCTAGAATCATTGCTCAAAGCATAAATCCAATTCCATTAATCTTAATTAATTTATTAAACTCTTTAATCAATAATTAGATTAATAAGGTGATATGGAAAAACTCTTATAGGTGTGACTTCCTAGGTTCATGTCTAATTAGCAATTAGAATATAATATCAACTATTGAGATTATTTGAAACTCTTTCAAACCTAAACGTAAAAATCCCAATTATACACATTTAGTTCTCATAAGTTATGAGTGACCCCTAGCATCGATATCACAACTACCCAATTAGAAATGAATGCATATGATGATTCACACGAACCCTTATGGTCATAATTAATGTGCACTAAAATCCTTTCATTAGAAGACCCCGATATAGCCTAGAATTAAGTTAAAGTCAAAATCTAATAGCTTTATCATATGACCTCATCTCAAGTTATTCTTAATAAAACATAACAAATACTAGAAACACTTTCTAGCACTGAAACTCTTTCAGATCGTGTTATATTTGTCTTGGCCAAGAACTCTATTCATTAAGAACAATCTTAGATAGCAAAAGATCTGTCCCAGTTCACTCCAGGCAATGAATCCAATCTTAGTTGAACTCTCATCCCTACATTTAATTGACTAGAGCCACCACATGCCATAAACCCATATGAGAATTACACAAGTATGTAAGCGGTAACAAACCCTAACCACTCAAATGTGGATGAGCGTGTCACCTCAGGTCAAAGGACTATATGCACCATTATGACCTAGACTGTATCATTAACTATAAGTGAATATCCTTGCGATCACAAATCTAACGTCACTATTCGATCCACCCATCATATGAGTATCCATATGTCTATTCTGATATCTCATATCAAGTAGCATGAGACTCACTACCTCCCATTATTAGCATCGCATACTGATTAAGGAAAATAGACAGAGGTGATAGTCTAATTAATATTACCCAAATATTAATTAATTGACCATGAACAATTTATAGCATATGTACTAAATAAATTTGTTGCTCATATTATCAACTCTTGATAGTAAATTTATTTAACATAATGCTAAAGGATAAATACTCAAATAAATAAACACTTTATTTAAATGAATACTTTATTTCTATTTGGGATAATTTACAATGTCATTATACATTACAAAATGGCACTAAGTCACACCTATACTAACAGTTAACTGTTTTATTTCTCAAATAATAAACTACCAATTAAGGGTAAAAAACTAACAAATCTTCGGAGATCTAGTAAAGTGTCAAAAAGAAGCTTAATATCCTCATGATTTTTATAGTTTTCAACCAATGACCACAACCAAGAATTTGGAGCCATTGACTCTCTCTCATGAATGGAGTAAAGAATGCAACCACGAAGCTCTTTCACTGCCTCTGCAGTCAAAAAACATAAAGCATGTCAACTACACTTGGAAAAAAAGGCAAAAGAATCACATATAACAATAATAAATCAATAATAATAGACTACAAGGAATCGTCAGACATATTTTTTCCATATCATTTCAGAATCTTTCAAGCTCCAATAGATGCATAACTAACAATAGGTAGGGGTAAGCATCGGACAGGTCGGGTCAAGTGAATTGGGAACTAAACCAATCGAGTTCAGTTGAGTGTTTTTAGGTACCGAACCAAGCTGAAAGATAAGTGAAAACTATCGGGTTAAAACGGTTTGGTTATTCAAATGGGCCAATTAGATTGGGCCTTAGTCCATTAAACCAAAAACTAAATAAAAAAACTAAACTTAAACTTACATAATAATGTTATGGGCCCAAACCTAGAGTTTTAATTACAATATAACTTGAGATCCAATGTAAATAAAACTTTATATTGTTATAAACCCTAAAGCCCAATACAAAAATATACAAAATAAAAATAGTATACATTTCATTATAGTTTGAAGTTCAAACTATGAACTATAAAACATTTGAGTATACTTGTTTCTGGCAGGACCAAATAACTAAAAATTTATGCTAGTCCTGCAAAAAAAAAGGCAAAAAATAAAACAAAGTCCTACAAAAAAGAGATAAACACAACATTATAAGTCATAAAGAAGACATTGTTAACAAAATATATAAAATATAAGAGGTTCAGAATAATGTTTTCAAGTCATATCAAGAATACGGCTACATATTCTAGGCTGCAAAAAGAATTCACCTTGTAATAAAATATGCAACTCAAGCATTCTAAAAGATTGAATACATGGTGGAAGCATCATCACAGCCTTAAGAAAACAATTATATAACAAAGAAATCAATAGAATGCTTTATAATTTTCTCTAACAAATGCAACTTATGTTGCACTACATTAACAGGAAACACATGCAGCACCATTCAATAATATCTCTTTAATTTTATTGTGCCAATTTTGACAACTAATGAAGCAAATAACAACAGATCATGTATAATCAGAAGCAGTGAGCATAATCAAAGCAAGTAACAAGCAAGCATGCATTTTAAAAAACCCAAGCAAGCAAGCAAGCAATGCATAAATTCAATCATAGACAAGTAAGCAGTGAGTATAACTGGTTGTATTTTTTTCTTTTAACTTGTTTAATCAGTAGCACTTAAAAAAAGTGAAACAATTATGCTTACTCCTTCCCTCTCCTTACTAGTCGCGCTCTCCTACCATGACGAGAAAAAGATTTTAAAAGATTATATTAATTTACAACAGGAACCATAGGTTTCACATATCTCAAGTTTTCCTTAAAATTTATATCTTGAAATTTCATGTCTTTGTGGGATTTTTAAAAAGTTAGGGTTTTTAGAATTTAGAATTTGGGAATTTTGATTTTGCAGCTATTTTATGTATTGAGTTATTTTAATCTTTAAGCCATTTTCTTTTATATTTCTTTCATTTTTAGGTTTTTTTTTGAATCCTTGTTATACTGTACAGGCACTGGGTTTTAAGAGCAAATTCTTGAAGAACATTCTAATAATCTTTATTCACTCAAAGGTTTTTTTTATGTTTTTTCATGGTAGCTTTGTACAAACTTTTACTTTGTCGATATTAACATTTTAGTTTGTTCCAGTGATACTATAGGAATGAAGAAAAAATTAAATCAGATGTCTAGATTGAGCCTAGTGAGGTGATTTTTTTCATCCTTAAGGAAATTAATCTTTAACCCTCCCGATCTTCTATCTAAACTTTGGTTCTAGTGTTTGATCATATATTTTATGTTAGCTTAGCTTTTAGTCTATAGAATTCCATTCTTTGTTTTTACATCCTTAACTCATTCCATTCTTAGTTTTCATTTTATAGAAGAAGACACATTTAGCTATTAACTTGAAAAATGATTATGATTTAATCAGTTAAAGCTTTAAGAATCTGGCATCTCTAAAGCTTTAATAATGTGTGCAAGCTTGCAAGGTATATAAAGTCTGAACTACATGCTTTATAATAAAAATTTTGCTTATATTTATCCATTACCATTAAGTCATCCAACTGGATTTAGTTAATAATTTGACTTTTGTTGGCTATCTCTTACTAGTCCACATATTGTAATAAAAACATTATACATGCATCTTAACCATTAATAGAATATCAGTAGTGCATTTTGTGAGTGTAATACATTCTAACCTTGCTTTCAGTCCCAAATGTCATCGGAAACATACTTTTGTTTATTAAGACTAAAAAAAGATGCCATACCGATGCATCCTGGATCTTGTGATACTCATGTGTTGAATGCATTGTCATCCAATGCTCTGAGTCTTACTATTTTCTTTCCATAATTTTTTTCCAAGAATGTATTAATGACTTTACAGCTTTCCAGACAACCTAGGGGATGATCTAATTTGTGAACTCCATAACTCTACATTCTACGTATTTGATACTATAAGTTCACACCAAAATTATTTTATTTTATATTATATATGTAATTTTTACTACATTTAGTAATTTAAATTTATTACTTAATAATAAATTAGTATTATTTACTTAACAATAAATTATTAATGATAATAGTTAGTATTATAAATGTACCATATTTACTTAATAATGTATATTTCATTTATTTAACATTAATTTTTAGCATTAAAATTTTTATTTGTTAATGCCATTATTTAATTATTATAAACGTGTCTAAACAAGTTAAACGGGGTCCAACCTATTTAAATAACCTATTTAGACACGTTTATATAAACAAACTATAAACATGTTTAAACGGATTACGCGGGTTCAACCTGTTTATATCCATCTTTTAGTGTCATACAAAGGTTCACCTGTTTATAACACGAACTAGTTTATTTTAAAGATAAACTCATTTAAATTTGTATCATGTCGTGTTGTTTAAATGGGTCATGTCGTAAATTGTCAACCCTAATTATATATAGTTAATCATTTTTTTTTCAATTGCCTCGTATGATACCATACCTTTCTTAAGAACTTATAGGTTTGAGCTGTAGAATTATAGTCATCAAACTAGTAATTTTCTTGAGTAGTTGAATAGGAGAATCCAGTGCCAATTGGGGCATCTAGGTATAAAATATTGATGCACTGAAAAAGTTTGGAAAAACTGATTAGGTCTCTCTCTTCAGGACTTAAATCAACAAGGGTATTATTAATAATGTTTCCAATGAGGGGAAAACAATTTTCATAGGTTTATTATTTACCAATGAATAAATTTTCTATAATTTTGTATAATAATGCAATTAGCAAGCATGAATAATAAAACTATGCACAACTTAGCTTAATAAAAGATAAATAATTTTTCGTAAAAAAAACTCAACTACGAATTTGAGAGAAGTAACTGTATTATTTCTTAAATAAATGGACATAGGACAACAATGCTCTCTATTTATGGGATAACACAATCCACCAACCTCAAACTAAGTCAGAAATAAAATGAAGTAATATAGAATTTTAATTAGGATAGAAAAGTCAAATTCTAGCAAAGGTAGGATAAGTAAAATAGAAAATAAAATAAAATTCTAATTAAATTAGAAAATAAATAAAATAAGCTTAATTATCCAACCTTTCATGAATAGAGGAAAAACTTTTTTGAACGAATTAGCACATGTATTTCTATATATTAACAAAAATAGTATTAATTTAGAATTAAAAAATTTTGAAATTGATGAAGATAGTATTAGTTTGTATTTAAAATTTAAAATTTTATATTTAAAAAATAAACAGATTTAAATAAAAATAAAATTATTTCTTTTATATACATAATCTATTAAATTATTATAAGATTCAATTATAAATATTTTACAAAAATTCATATTTATAATGTACTAAATTTTTCATATATATGAATCTTGAATAATAGTTAAAATTAATAATTTTATTATTAGTTTAATTTATATAATAATTTATTAGAAAATTAGAAAATTAGAAAATTAAAAGTAATTAGAAAATTAGAAAATTATACATATTAAAAATTTAATTAATTGATAAATAAGAATAATTTATTTCATAAGACTTATACATTGTATAGGTATATATTTTACGTGTAAGTGACTAAGAAAATATAATTATTTTTAAGCAATAAACTTTAAATCATAATTTGTACTATATATAAAAGTATGAATAGAGGGAAAACCATTTTGGATTGAAAAAGGACATAATTCTTTTATATATTAATAAAAAGAGTATTAATTTAATTTTAAAAATTTTGAAATTAATGAAGATATTTTTTATTTGTATTTAAAATCTAAACAATGTATTATAAAGTGATAAAAATAATAAATGCATATAAATTATGACTAATCTCCTGTATTGAATTTTATCTTGGTATTTAAATATTTTATTGGTCTTATATTCTCTATTTAATCTCATGCACGAGTTAATTGGGATAAAAAAAACATATAGAATATTGCGTGATGGAAATCAAAAGTAATAACATGAGTTATCAATTAGAGAGGTGATTTTTTTTGGACAAAAAATAAATGTTTATCTATCTATATATATATTATCCATAAATTTATACAATATATGCGCAAATTATATCATGGACCCCTGTTCTTGTTGCAAGTTGGACCAGGGGTCCATAACACATGTGAAATGAATAATCACGCACTTTATTATTTTTTTGATGTTTTCTGGTTAATGACTATTAACTTTGAAATTTTCTTCTTGTTTATTTCTTCCTGTTTGAGAGTTTTTCTCTTTTGAAACTCTCCTTTTTTCTTCTTCTTCTTCTTTCGAGAGTTTTTTTTTCCTTCTCCTTCTTTTGTGAGATTTTTCTTCTTCTTCTTTTTTTGAATTCGCACAGCTGTTGTGTTCGATCGTCTGCTCTTTTGTTCTTTTTTTAAAAAGATCATTATTGTTCTTCGTGAGATTATTTTTGTTGAAGTTTTCAAATGGATGATTGGATATCAGATGATAATGTTGTTTGTGAGAATGTGATTTGTGATAATTCATGTAAGTTTTAATGTTTAAGCAAAATAATGAACTTTTCGCTTAAAATTATTGTAGATGCTAGTTTTTTGTTTAATTTACTAGACTTTTATGTTTTTATTTGATTTATATGTGTTTTTTTCTGTTAGTAAGTAGAGTTTCATTAGTTTTTGAATGTAGGTTCGTTAATTTTAATATAGAGATGCATTTGTATTCATTGCAGTTTTCAACAGAGCAATTGTCTTGTACATGTTATAATGAATATTTAGTTTATTGTTAATGAATATACAGTTCAGTGTTAATGAACCTGCTTCTGTGTATGCATTTGTTATACATTGCAGTTTTCAACAGAGTAATTTTCTTATGCATGTTATAATGAATATATAATTCACTGTTAATGAACCTGCTTCTGTGTATAATGTTTTAATTATGTTTTTTTATTATTTTTTTGTAGGTAATGCATGTGCTGATGATTTGTTAGGACTGTCTGTGAATTCTTGTGAAGAGGCTTATGTTTTATATAATGAGCATGCTTTTAGAATGGGTTTTAGTGTTAGGAAGAGTAAACAAAGGTATAGAGTGGGGACAAAAACACTGTTAATGAAAAGATTTTGTTGCTTAAAGGCTAGAGAAAAAGAAAAGGTTTCAAAAGGAAATAAGTGTTATTCAAAACTTGATGTTCAATCTGGTTGTAAGGCTTTTATGCAGTTTGATGTTGATGATAATGGAGTTTGGACTATGATTAGATGTGAAAAGGAGCATAATAATGAGTTATGTGGTTCTAGCAAAACTCATCTTCTTCATTCACATAGAAAAGTGTAAAAAAAAACTAGTTTATTTATGTTTAGCATTTAAAAGAAAGTGGAATTCCTGTTTCTGATTGCATTATATTGCTTAAAAAGCAATCAGGTAGTTCTCAGTATGTTGGTTTTGTTGATAAGGATGCTTATAATCATTTAGCTTTGGAGAATTTGAAGAAATTGGATGGGAGTGATTCTAATTCATTAATTGAAATTTTCAGATGAAGGTAATCAAATGAAAGAGATTTCTTTTTTGATTTTGAGGTTGATTGTGTAGCTTCTTTTGGAGAGACTCACGTATGAAATGAGGTTATGAGCTTTTTAGAGATTTATTTGTGCATGATACAACATATCATACTAATAGATATGATATGATTTATGGTCCTTTTGTAGGTATGAACCTGTAACTTGTTTCTAATTATTCTATTTTTATTATAA
This sequence comes from Mallotus repandus, assembly GCA_949671775.1. Classification (NCBI taxonomy): domain Eukaryota; kingdom Viridiplantae; phylum Streptophyta; class Magnoliopsida; order Malpighiales; family Euphorbiaceae; genus Mallotus; species Mallotus repandus. The sequence continues at coordinate 5,634 of CATIWM010159893.1, read as the reverse complement.
TTTTTTTGATTAATTTGATAAGTTGTGCAGTTTCATTGATTATAAGTAATAAGTACATTGGTTTTATACTATAGGTTCATTTGCAATAAAGTTCATTTGTTGTTGCACAGTTGTATATTATTATGATTGTGAATTTAATGTAATATATATTATATTTTATTTTGTAGGTATGAATCATCATTGTATGAATGTGATGTTTGGATGTGGCTTTTTGTTAAATGAGAGAATAGAGTCTTTTGTTTGGTTGTTTAGTACAATTTTGAGATATGTGGATGGTAGATATCCACATATTATAATGACAAATCAATCTGCTGCTATGGCTTCTGCTATTGCTCAAGTTTTTCCACATTCACGACATAGGCTTTGTATATGGCATATAGGGGAGAATTCAAAAAAAGATATTAAGTCTTTAAGAAGTCAAAAAGGATTTATTGATTTATTCAACTGTCCTTAAATATAGTGATACAGAGGCTGAGTTTCAGTTTTATTGGAGCATGTATTTAAAAATTCTTTTCAAGTAGGGATTTTGTGCTGCCATTGTTTGCGTATTTTGAATATCCATTGTGTCAAAGAAATTCTAGAGAAATATATTATGAAAAGATGGACTAAAGGAGTGATCAAGAGAGAAAATGTTGATATTCCATTGGTATCTTCATATGATGAGTTTGATTTAGCTAGCTCTCATTGGAGGATACATATGGTTAGAAATTTCCACAAGTTAGTTTTAGCTAGTGAAGACAATATGAAGGCTCGAAAACACTGTGAGGAAGCTTTTGAAAGTACAAAAATGAGAGTTATGAATGAGGTTAGTTCTATTTATTTTGAAAAAGAATATGATTCAGTTTCTTATTCTAGAGAAAAAATACAAAATCCTCCTAGTAATAGACCAAAAGGTGATCTTAACCAAAGGATAAAGAGTGTAATAGAAAAGGAGTTTAATTAAGCTAAGGGGGTCGAAGGAAAATTGCTGAAATGGCTACATTGCAAACAAAAATTGTTGTACAAGCTTATGTTCAGGTAATGATTTTGTATATCATTTTTCATTAACTTGTCCTTTTTTTAATGAGCCTTTGTTTTGTTTACAGGAAATTGTTTCACATGTTGTTTCTAATGGTTACCTTACTCATCCATGCTCTGGCATTTCAAAATTGATTACTGTAACTAGAGATTCAAGTTCTAACTATTCTGAAATTGTAAATTCAATTTGATTTTAGTTTTTTTTTTAATTGTAGTATGTTGTTTGGAATTCATTTAATTCATTATTAATTACATTTTTTGTTTAATAAATAATTAAATTTAAAGAAGTTTGAAGTCAATTTTTTATTGAGCTTTAAGTTCATTAAGAATGAACTTGTATGTTATAAGAAATGAATATGCAGGCTTAAGAGAAATGAATCTACGAGGTAAAATCAATGCACATGTAGCTGATGATCAATGAATTTGCCATTGAAGCTTAATGAAACTATAGGCAAAACCTAATTATTAAGTTATTAATTATACTTAATTTATTAAATTAAATAATGATCTTTACGTGTAATAATATTGTAACGTATTATTTATAATAGTACTATTTAATCAATCTTAATTACATTTTTTGTTTAATAAATGATTAAATTTGAAGGAGTATAAAGTTAATTTTTTATTGAACTTTAAGTTCACTAAGAATGAACTTGTAGGTAATGAGAAATGAATATGTAGGCTTTAATGAATGAACCTCAAATATAAATGAATCTACGAGCTAAAATCAAAGTTGGCCCAGAAAGTTAACACATAGGCACACGTAAAATGTAAATCTATATGATTGTTGACTGACACTATTTTGTAAATTCAGCTACTGCTATTAAAGTTGACGGTCTAAAATCAGGGCACCATTTTGTGTTATTTATTGGTAAGCTCACCCACTACAGCTGCAAGTCTGTTGCTTTATTGACAAAGGCAAAACCTGTGTACAACATTACCCTGAATAACCATATTTTTTTAGAGAACTGAGAGGAAAAGATAGTTCCATGTTAGCTTACTTTTTTTGTTGTAAAATGATATATGCCAACAGCAACCATAAGATTTCAAAAAAGGAGAAAAGTAAAAATAATAATAATAATAATAAAAGCTATCTTATCAATATCCTAAAAAAAGGAAAATAGGAAAAGTAATATACAGAAAAGAAAAACCTTCATATATACGAGAGAAATCAGGAGGAGGGTTGTAGTCCAAGCTCTTTAAGGGACCCAGTAAATGAATGAACTTCAAACAGAAATGAATGTACAAGCTAAAATTAATGGACTTGCAGCTAATGATCAATGAATTTTCTGTTGAAGGTTAATGAAACTAGTATTTATAACTTAATAATACTATTTACTACACTTGTTAAACTGTGTTATAATGAAACTTTGAGTAATGAACTTGTAGATAAATACTTATGAATCTACTAGTTATTATTGATGAACATAGAGATCATTTTGAATGAATCTTATTTTTTTAAGTTTAACGCATATGACAATAGAAACCGCACCTATTTTTTTTAATTTAAGAAATGGACTAGCGGTTATTCGATACTTTCCAATAAAGTAAAAAAATTTCTCTCTCACACGATCTTCATTTGCATTTTCTAAACCCTAAATCTGAAGGAATCTTCATTTTCTTTTTCATCTTAATCTTCATTTTCATATGTGTTCATTTTCATCTGTAAAAATTTTCTTCATAACTTGCGCTCTCATTGGATATTAAGCTCGTTACTGTAAATTTGTGCTTCAAACTTGGTATCTAAGTAAAAAAATTTTGTTTAATATGCATTTTTGTCTTTGATCTTTTGATGAATATACATTTGATGAAACTTTATTTTTACATGTAGATGTTAAATTTAACTATTTATTGTTTGTTTGAGTTTATTTTTTGTATATTTTTGTTCTTTTAAGTATATCAAGTATTTGATTCATTACTTAAATATGATAGGTTCGTTAGTGGAAACTCAGAGATTCATTTACATTGATGATTAGTACTGTTATTTGATTTTAAGCAGATTCATTTGTTTAAATTGAGATGTTCGTTGTATATAATTCAAGACAAAGATTTATTAGTTTTACAATATAGGTTTATTATTTAAGACTTACTTGTTGATTAGGTGATTTATTGTCATTTTGTTACTCTGCATACTCAGGTTTTTTACGGACATGGACAAAGAATGAAAAATAATGAAGGATACAATGAAAACCTATAAGAGAAAAGTGAGGGATTCAGAAAAATTGGTAGTGTATGTAGAAGAGAAATTAAGAAAAAGGAAAAATGTGGCAGAGGAGAAAAGAAAAGCAAAAAAGGTGAAGACACCACCATCATAGACTAGTAAATCATTACCAACAAGGATGTCTTTGAAGTCACTCTATTCGATTATACCTAAATTGTCAAAAGAATAAAGAAAGGCATTAACTGAAATAGGATTTGGAAGTCTATTGGATCTCTCACTGTCTGAATGTCATGGACAGTTAAGTAGGTACTTAGTTGAGAGATTTGATTATTGTAGAATTACAATAGTCTTATAAAACAATAAGAAAGTTGATATTACTGAAGATGATGTTTTCACCACATATAATATTCCACGAGGAAAATTACCTGTTGTAGAGGCAAAAATGACAATCACACACCTGAGTATGCAAAGTTGCTGAAGTCTTAGAGAGAAAGGTGGAATATAGCTGTTGAAAGTCCAATTACACAGAAAATAGGCGAAGAAATTATTGCTAGAGGAGACTACAAAGATGATTTTAAAAAATATTTTATGGTTTTTGTAATTTCTTCAATGCTGAAAGGGCATCAGAGTAGGAAGTCAAACTACAAAATACTATATTCTTTTATGGATGTTAAAGAAATAAGGAATCACAATTGGTGTATTTATATAATGAAGAGTATTTCAACATCAGTTGAAAAATGGAAGAAAAAACCAACTGGGTTTTTTACTGGTCCTTTAACTTTTCTTGTAGTGAGTAATCTATACTTATTTTTCTAAGTTCATTAGCCTGAAGATATAAATTCATTACGGAAACAATGAAGTATCATTGTTTTTCTACTATAGATTCACTGGTTGAAACTTCTTTTATGAATTCTAATTCATTAGATAAAAGTTACGATTTCATTAATTATCAATTATATGTTCATGACTTTTAATCTTTTAAAAGTTTTTTCAAATGAACAGTTAACTTACTTAGACATAGTATAATTCAAAGTAAAAGACACTAGCATAAATTTTCCAACCATCTCTAACTAGAATGCAAAAAGTGTTAAAAAAGTGAAAAAGGAACTAAAAGAGGGGGGGTTTTGGAAGAGGAAAAATTATGGAGAGATTAGTTGTGATTCCAGTTTATGCACCTCTAGAAGAAGAAGCACAAGAGGAACTTTACCAAGAAGAAAAAAAAAAAAGAAGATGTTCGTGATGCTGAAGTTCATCGTCTTACTTACTTACAAAATCACACTGAGACTTATAAGAAACAACATGAAGAACCTCATCATCGTCAAGAGACTCATGAAGGGAGGAAGGTAAGTGGAAAATATGTAATGTTAATAAATATTACTTTCAATAAATTTATAGCTTATATAATATTATGTTCATTTTCAGGAACCTGTGGAAAGACTATGCTCTGTCATCAAGAGCTTGGTTGCTGATATGATAGAGTTTAGAGAAGTCATGACAGATGTTAGAAAGACAGTTAAAAAATTAGCTTATGAAGAAGACTTCTGAATCAATTAATGAAATTTCCAAGAACATTTCAAGCTCTCAAGGAGAACAACAAACTAATAAGGCAAATGAAAGAGATGAAGAAAATGATGATGATGATGATTTCTTTAGTAATGAAGTGTTCCTTGCAGCAGTTGCTAAACATGAGAAAGCAATAATAAAAACTACTGCAAAATCTACAGAGCATTATTCTCCTTCCTTCTCTTTGGGATTGACTCCCACACCAGTTGAAGGTGGACATCAAAGTCCACAAAATTTTTTTGATAAGTATGTTCATTATTTATTAATTTATTTTATTTTTGTATAATTGTTGTGTATGAGTTGTTTGTTTGCTAATTTTATTAATTACAAACAGTAGGGTCATTACTTATCAAGCATATGTTCATTAGTTGACTAGTTTCATTACTTGAAAGCAGGATGTTCATTAGTTAAAATATAAGGATTCATTATGTTACTACTTGAGATTCATTATGTTACTACTTCATTAATTTTTTTGTCACACCTCGTCTCACGTAGCCCGAGATGGACGTTTAAAACCCACCATTCAACAAAGGATTTAATTTAATCAAATTATATTTTAATTATAATTATATTAGTTAAAAGAATTAAAATAAGCTTGAGGTAATTATGTAATTGAAAATGACAAAACCTCCTTGTAATTTGATGAATTTATGATTGATAACTATAATAGAAGATTATTAGGTAAATAGGAAAATCACATTTTTATAACTAGATTGATATAAATCTTTGCAAACCTTAATAAGCAATATAAATCACTTTTATACATAGATGTTTAACACAAAGTCTAGCCACCACTAATTGACTTCAAAATATATCCTTTTACAATACCTATATAAACATAATTAAGAAACAAAAATACTAGGCTGCTCTAACGAGGATGTTGGCCAACCTTA
>CATIWM010159892.1:0-12866 GCA_949671775.1 Mallotus repandus | reverse complement strand
TGCAAAAAAATGATAAAAATGATAAAAAATGATAAAAATGGTAAAAATACAATTTTTAATAAGAAAATGATTGAGAGATCCTCAGAGGGACCGGGTGATTACACTTGATGCGTGTTTTGACAAAGATGTGGCTCAGTTTGGTTTAGGTGGTCTAAACGTAGTGAGAGAAAGTGATTTTGTTTAAGTGTTTAGGTTAGAGGGGTGTTCCAAGTGCTTTAGGAGTGAGAGAAAATGAGAGAGAAGGTGATGGAATAGGAAATTTCTCTCTCTAGAATTTGTTGCCTAAAAAATGTGCCTCCTTCCTCATCCAAAAGAAGAAAAAATCATTTTTTTATATATGGGTCGGCTTGACCCACGAGCTTGGGTCAATGACCCATGCTCGTGATCCATGACCCATATGCGTGGGTCACTTGAACCACGTAGAGGCAAATGGGTCATTTTAACCCACAAACCAAGTTAAATCACCCACACTCGTGGGTCATTAGCTTAAGCTCGTGGGTTGATCTGTCCCCATGGGCTTTTTGGCTTTTTTGGGTCCTTTTCAGGCCCAGGTTGGCTCCTTTTGGGTTTTGGTATACTTTTAGTATATTTTGGGTTTCTTCTCTATCCAAGCATGCTTGATAAAACTTCGGAAGGAGTTTTCCCCCCTGTTTAAGTGACAAAAATCCTTCATCATCGAATTTTTAGGGAAACTGCCAAAATTTGGATATCAACAGATGTTGTTGGGAAGGTCCTTCAGATACTTATACTCTTAAAGAGCATTGGAGTAAATAGAGCAAATTTTAATGTGGTCCTCTTTTAGTATTCCCCGGCCTTTCCTATATTACTCAATGTGGATATCGCCAGAGGATTCACGTTGATACTTTTACTCATTTCTGAGCATTAGAGTATATTAGAAGTGCTTGCTCTTATTTTGATTCTCCTTTTAGTATTCTTCCGCCTTTCTTATATTACTTAACATGGATACCTTCAAGGGATTTTCTACTCATACTCATTTGAGCATTGGAGTAGATTAGATGCACATTTATTATTCCAAAAACTGAAATGATACTCTAAAATTCAAACAATTTATACTGCAAGTCCACAAATTTTATTTTTGCATATTCTTCCCTTTGGTCGGGTGTAAAGTAAGCATTAGATTGATTAGAGTTTAGAAACTCCCAGCATAAAATCATCAACTGGACATCTTAATTTCTACGAGGCTAATAAAAGAGAACCCTTAAGATCAAAGTTCATAAGATAAATTTTTTTGCACATAATCTCATAAAATGGATGAATTTACTTTGAATTTTTGAAAATTTTCTCTTTTTTTCTTATTGAGGATGTACTTGATTACATAATAAAGTTATGTTACTTCCCTTTATTATCACATTGCTATTTGCTATCTTACTCATTCCCATTGTCATGTTGGTTCTTTCTCCTTCTTCTTTCTGTTTTGATTTCCCTACACAAAATATCATAAGTTAGTCTGGTCTATTTCATAAGTAAAGAAGTTTTATTAGAATGCAATGCCATTCTTTTATGAATTCTTCCCTTTTGATTCTAATGTCTTTGATTATATGGGTCATGATACCCCGCTATTGAGGTCATGGTCTAAGGCTGAGTTTGTCCTTCTGTTATAATGCTATGACAAAGAGGATCATTTCTCTTACTGACATTCCCTGCAAAAAAAGGTTTAGGAGTTAGAGGCCTTATTTTATGATCAAAGAAGTTTCAAAATGCATTTGTTATAAGTTTCGAGTGCATTCTTCCCTTTTTTGGGCTGGTGGCTGAATTACTGGTGTGTTGGACCTTCTCATCATTGCACTCTATACCATATATTGACCTTGATGTTGTGGAGTTCTACTTTAATTTGTCAGGAGTTGAGAGAGGTGTTTCTCCAAGGATTTAATGTTTCATTTTCACTTGAGCTTTTTGTAGCGATCAGAGGTACACTTAGGAGCATCTCTTGGAGCAAATTCCTACTGATCTACTTAAAGTGTGCACTTCATCACTCTTTCTTCCATTATTCCTTATCTTATTGATTTTTTTTCGCTTTTATAGTTCGCGAGTGTACATTTTCCTCTTTGTGAGGCTCTAAGTGATGATCATATGATGCTGTAGAGATAGGTGCTGAGTCTGAAGAGCACTTGAGTCTTATATCCAATTTCTTGAAGTTACCTATGATGAGGCTTCTACAAGTACTAGTGTCACCCTCCTATTTTTACTCCTTCAAATGTTTTACGTGTGAATAATCTAGCTACTTTCTTACACATTCACAACACTGATTTTGAATGTTAGTAGCAGAGTATTTGTACAATCTTGTCTAAACTTGAAGACTTTTATTATGCAAAAATCATAAACAATTAAAGAGTAGGTATTTCACAACATATGTATGCATGTGTATGCATGATATGTATAATATTGATGCGAACTAGGCTTATCTAACAAGCAAAACCCGCAACAATCTATTGATACCCACACCTTAGATTGTCCAAGAAACAAGTTAGGTGGAAACTAGAACCCTTAATTATCTAACAGCTAAGAACTCTAGCTATCAGGAAGTTGCCACAATTAGATATGGATGTTCTAATTGATAAGACAAGTGAACTATCTAACAACTTATTTTGTTTAGAAAGTTCAAAGAATAAAACTCCAAGTAATTTTGAAGCAAAATTCGTCACTTTAATTTAATTGATGAAAAAGATATGCCAAATAGGCTACAAAATAAACTATTTATAAGAATCCTTAACCCTAAACCTAAACTAAAACAAATCCTTAAAAGATAAGGATAACAAACCCCTAATAGATAAAAAAACAAGTCCTTAAAGATAAGGAATTATTTTACTTGGTAACTAAGGTGAAGAAAAGTAATTCTAACTAAAACCAAACTCTTCAAAAATGTTTTCGATAAGGAATACATCCAAATTCGTTTTTAGCACTACTTGTACTAATTAACACATAGTTTGGCTTCATCTTGGGCTTGGAATACGTGTAGCTACTCCTTTGGGCTTAATGCATCCAAATTGGACCCATTTATGCCAAATGAATAAGCTTTAGACCAGAATTAACTCCATGTGCTCCAAATGGATCAGATTGATTCAAATTTATACTTTGAGCCCACATTGCTTGAATTAGCATATGTCATGCTTTCTTCATCTTCTTAGCACATGCCCATGTGATTGGACTTCCATCATAAGTCAAAGGGTCTTCAATCCTTGTTGGATTAGGATTGCTTGTTATATATTGAATCCTTGTTGGATTTGGATTCCTTGTCACATCTTGAATCCTTGTTGGATTAGGATTCCTTGTCACCTCTTGAATCCTTGTCTGATTAGGATTCCTTATTATATTAGTATTCTCATCAAATATGCATGATGCTAATGGGTCCTTTGTTTGGAGTCGAGTTATGCTCACAACTTGGAGTGTGAGAATGAGGTGTTTTGTCAAAAACTTACAGATTTGAGCATTGGATGCTTCTGATGTTAGAGCTTCTGATACAATTTATCGTACAAATGACCAAGCTGGCGAGTAGAGTCCATGGCCTGCCATTGGAGCTTCTTAATTGACTGATGGTCTGTTGAACTTTGCTTTTGCTATATGATAACTGATGCTTATGTATGCTTGTAGTTAACTCTTTTATGCTCCTAGAATCCTTTTGTTTACTCTTATACTTCAGTATTCCATCTCTAATCTTCGAATGCAAATTTACTATTTTGGCCTTATCTTTTACATTTTGGTTTACCCCCAAAATTAAAATTTGCCCCCAGGTTTCCTTTTTTCCCCCCAATTTCTGATGGCTTTCTTTCATATAGATGGTAACACTAGGGTCATCAGTTTTTTTTAGGGAATATAGTCAATCTCAAGTCTATCATTCTTAAGGGATTTATCAATATCTTTTGGCCATTTTGATGGTTTTCATTCATGAAAATGTTGTCAAGACACTAGGATTATAGAAAACAGAATCAATCTTATACCTGTAATTCCTTTGTATTCAAGATGCAAATGAGTGAGTGAACTGACTGAAGAGAGTTCTTGACACTGAAATTAACTGGACTTACTCTTAATGGAAGTTGGACAAGGTACAGAATCTATAGCTGCTGATGCACTGATTGATGACAATTACGAGGTATGGGTTACAATGCAAGTTATTGAGCCACTTGAATTCTCTAGGTACAAGAGGACACTAGACTTTACAAAATGAATCACAAAGGGGTGATAAGAAGAGAAAACAAAATTAAAACAGTGATCTTATAGCTCTAATTTCTCTAGCTTACATTATGTTTTGTTTGTTCCATTCAGATACTTATGTAGTACAATAAAGATGAATATGCAATATTTAAACAAAAATTCCAAATTCAACTTTACTCATTCATTAGGTAAAAAATGAGAACATTTATTACATCACATGATACAACTCCTGGTCTCAGCTAGTCTTTTTAGATTTTCTAATTGAATATTTACTTTCACTTTTATTTCTCTAATTTTTTATTAACCCTTTTATTCATTCTTTCTTTTCTTCCATTTCTCTCTACTTTTTTCTTTTCTTTTAATCTCTCAAATTTTTCTTCTCCCTTTAGAAGTTATATTATATGATAAAGGAATGTTCTTTAAATTTTCATTTGTGCCCATGCTGAATGAATATAATTGAATTGAATTAATGTCTAACATGCAGATATGATTGATATCATAATGCACAGTACCCTCAAGATACACATTACACAAGTAAGCCAAAATCAGAATTCATATCATCGATCAACAAAAAAAAGTTCTCAAGAAATTGAAATGTTATTCAAAAATAATATTATTTCTAATTCTAAATGCTAAGGATGGTAGGTCTCATGGTAGCTCTCCTTCAGATAGCAGACGTAACAGCTATTCTTGCATTTCCTCAGTGACGTCCCTGATTACCTTTTCCTCAATCTCTCCTCGTAGATAGCTAGGAGCTATAGGCTTCTTAACCTTCTTTGCATTCCCAAGGGCATAAGAAGATTTCTCAATAGGCTTCAATTTTTATAGTTTAGAAATAGGTTATTTTTTATGCTTGGGTTTAGGCTTTGCTTTTCTAAGTCCGTGATTCTTCCGGTGTCTATGAGGTCTTGAATTTCATGTTTAAGGCAGATACAGGTGTTTGTGTGATGTCTAATGGCTTGGTGAAAGTTGTAATATCTATTTGGGTCATAGCTTAGGCTATTTGGGTTTAGTGCTTTAGAATAGGTTATAGCTCGAAGTAAGGCCTTTTGTACTAAGCGGTCTAGGACTTTTGACAAAGCCTAGTTAAAGTTTACAAATCTCCTTGGTTGTTAGACTGCACGCACTTCTACAGCTCGACTAGTACTTCCTTGTTGAATGTCCCCAGTTTGGTAATTCTTCTTTCTTGCATTTCTTATATTTTTCTTCTTCACTTTCACAGTAGGCACAACTTTAACAACATTTAAGGGTTGGCTCTTACTATTATCAATAGGAATGGTAGTAAGTAGAAACAACAGCACGTGAAACATCAGCAGTAGATGGAATAGTAGGAGCAATAGGTATAATTGTAGCTGGTGGTGCAGCTAGAGCTTGTCTCAATTCATCTTGAATCATTGCTCTCACATCATCCATCAGTGCTCCCTTAATTTCCTCTAGGGTCCAGTTTCCTCCATGTTATTCCATCTCTTCTATTTGTCTAGTTGGAGTTGGTGGTGCTTTTAAGTAGAGCGGATCGGTAGGACTTTTCTCTAATCCGCTAAGGATCTTTGATGGTTTGAAGTGGTTCTCTCTAGTCTGCCACCTCTATGTTTCCAAGCATATGATAACCTAGATGAATGTATGATGGCTGCAAAATAAAGTGTCAATATGATGCATGAAATGCATGTATGCATGTATGCATGTATGCATGATGCATGTGCTAAGCAATAAGTATCAAGTCAAGTGTACAACATACATCCTCCTAACTTTATTCCTCCCACACATGAATTCAATGGCGAGTCTCTTTTCATAGGATTTTTGGTCTTGGCCTTAATATCAATAGGGGATATTAAGAACTAAGGCATGCTAAATCTCTCAAAGTAGTAAAATATAGAAACAACATTCTTAGCTATAAAAGTTTAGCCCAATCTTTATTAGCCCAAATGGGCTTTTAAAGTATGGGCTTGGGCTTTTATAGATAGAAATACCTCATGGCAACAATCACAAGCAATTTGGGTGGATCCTAAGGGAAGTTACTAAGCCTCTACATGAGTTGAGTTCGGTGAAAAGGTCAAGGTTCCTTTAGCAAGATGCCCTCCTTTAAGACTTGAGTTATAGGCCAAGGTCAGAGGGGCACCTTTGCAAACTAGAGAGAAGAGTACCCTCTTTTAACACTCAGGTCAAAGACTCTAGTCAAATGAGCCTGATAATCTGTCTTAAACTGAGTTAAGGCTAAGAGTGATGGTTAGCCAATCTACAATCCCATGATGCTAGTAGAATCAAGGGACTATAAACCAATGCCATCAGTTTAATAAGGACATGAAAAAATAAATACAATAATAAAATAATAATTCTAAAGAACATAAGCAGAATTAGTATCTTTTATCCCCAGTGGAGTTGCCACTGTAGACAGTAGGGTTTAGTGCTATATTGCAACCACGATACTATTTGAGCTCAGGGGTCCAGAGAACACACTACTATATCACAAAGACATAGGGTGGAGATGAGGAGCCGCCACCCAGGGTAATAACTTGGACAAATTGAAGGTGGTGGTGTTAACTCGATTCTCTAAAAGAAAGTTAGCACCATAACCAAGATATTTTGGGAACGGAATACCAACTTCTTTTAGTCTCGTGTTCTTTAAAATTAGTTTATGAATTACTATCTTATTCTCTAATTACATGCAATTTCACTTAAACCCTAATTTAGCATACATCTAACTCTAAGGCAACTAGTCATGAAAGAGCACATAAAAACTACATTCACAAGGCGTAACGTCCCTAAATTAATTTACATTGATTTTAATTTAAAGTTAGCTAAATCTACATATTTTAATTTATAAGTGAGCCTAAAGACTAATGGACCTAATTCCTATTTAATTCTAAATTAAATGAGCCTAAGTCTATTTATTTTAATTCTAAAAATGGGCGTAAGTCTACAAATTATAAAAGCCTTTAAATTAATGGGCCTGATTCTACATATTTTAATTGAATGGAATGAAACCTAAAATCTACTAATTATGGAAAAATACTTTAATGGGCTATGCTAAGTCTAAAGTTAATTTTAAGTTAAATAAAAGTGAGCCTAAATTTAATTAACCTCAATGGGCCTAAATTAATCTTTAGAATTAAGTAAAACCTAAAAACCAATTTTAATGACCTTAATATGATGAGTTAATCCTAAATGTGGGCTTGGGGCCAAAACGAATAAAAAAATATAAAACAAGCCCAACCAAATAAAACAAAACAAATAACAAATCAAAACAAATATACTGTAATTTCTAACCCTAATTTCAATTTACATGCAACCTAAAATTAACTACTACCATCATTAATTTTATTAGGGTTTACCAAGTGAACCTAATTTATTAACCAATTTTAAAGGGCAAAAAGTAAAGGTTTCACTATTTCCTACTATCGGGGCTATTATAATTTATACATACAGATTTACGAATTTCATGCCCAAATAAACAAAATTAATAAGAAAAACGTGCAGAATATAAAAAAATGCAAAAATAATAAAAAAACAACTAGAACTATGTAAAAACTAGAAGGTTAATATCCATGACATTCCATGGACCTTCACAGATTTGGTATTGATTCTCCATGTTCACCCTATGGCTCAGGTCACTCCCATCATCATCACATAAAAATACACAAAAAGCAATAAAGACAATGATACAAATAAAAGTAAAATAAAGTAAAATAAAATAAATAAAGAGAAAGAAAAGAAGAAGGGATGCAGATGGTGATGCTATTTGATTTGCTCCTCAGATGGCTGATTGAATCATCATTCATGAGTGAAATAGAGTCTTTGAATAAATTTTCTTTCTTAGGCTTGATTACTGCTGCTTTGAAAGTTTAAAAGGATGTACGAAGAACTTTTTTTTGGTCAAAACTAAAGAATAGAACATAAAACAAAATTTCTCTTTTTTTTTTCTCTCTTTGCTCTCCAAAAGAAAGAACTCCCCCCTCCTTTTTTCTGTAAAAACAAAACCCCTTTTTTTATATCCTTAAGCTAACCGCCTATGATTATGTCATCACAAGAGATATGATTATCTTTTTTTTAATTTTTAAATTTTTTGCAAAACAAGCTGATAATATAATTTCTCAGGATTTTTTTATTTTATATAATACTTATATTTATCCTTTATTTAATTTTTGACCAATCAAAATCCAAGAAAAATTAATTAAAAATTAAAAAATAAAATCACCGTATCAGAACCGCGCAATTCCGACCGGAATTGTGCATTTTCTGTCAGAAATACATAATTTTGACCGGGTCGGAAATACATAATTTTGATTGGGATTATGCATTTCCAACCAAAAATGTGTAATTTATGTCAGAATTACATAACTCCAATCGGTGATAATTTTTTTGAACTTTTAATTATCAAATGACCCTTGAAAGAATAAAAAACTTTACAATTAGGTCTTTAAAACATCAAAGTTTAGTCCTAAGAATTAAAAATCAAAATACAAAGACCTACTTTCAGGTAAATTTCCATCATTGCAGTCTTTGCCGCATCCACACACTGCTATCCCAAAATTGGGTGCTTACAATACCATACCTGGCAATCAGGTCCGCGAAGGAGCACTCTCTTCAAGGATAAATATCTGGAGCGGACCATCTCTAGAGGCCATCTATCTTGAGGACCCTATAAATCTTAACGTAGCTACAAAAATATAAAACATATAAGTTAATTAATCTTGTGCCTATATGATTACTAACAATGATTTTATCTTTTGTAGGTACCTTATCATAGGTCAGTGTGTTCAGTCGCTCACGATGGACATGTACGCGGGCTAGATTCTTCTTATAAGAGCGACTGGTGGCCCATCTCGCCAAAGCAGGGAAATGAGCGTCTCTAATAAGAACTATCCAACGAATGAGCTCAAGCTCCAAAGCCTAGACCTACAAAAGGGAGTTATCAGTGAAAGTCATAATGACTAATAAGATCAAGAAGAAAGTAAAGAAATGTACAAAAACTGCATGCCAAAAACCATATAACCTCCTTATCCCACGCACTACCTCATCCATACTCCTATACAAATAGGCAAAAGTGTAAATGCCCCAGTCATATGAAGCTACCAGATCTAAGTCTCGCAGTGGCTTCAAGAACATCAAGTCAATAGAGCTCGCTATGTCCGCAAAAAAGGTGGAGCCTAAAAGATAGACGAGAAAGGCCCCCTCACCACCTGGTTAATCTCGCAGGGAGTAGTAGCCATCTCCACTCGTGCACATGTATAATGACTTTGAGTGGAGTCAATATTCACAGTGTGAGTCCCCTTCATATCCAGGATCATACCAAGGAGGTGCTCGATATAAGCTACTTTATTGGGCGTCATCTAGTGGAGGCTCGCATTAAGTGGAATGGCATCTTCAGCGCATGCAATAATAGTAACGATAACAAAGGAGATAAGATCCAGTGTAAGCTCAATAAAAAGGGAGGTGGAATGTGTGTGTGGTCTTAAACCACCTCTCCATCAGTGCATGAAGAGGATGATAGTTTATCCTTCCTTAGGCATCCGAAAGGGAAAGAATGAAGTCCTTAAATTCGATGTCTTGAATACAATCCTTGATGTCATTTGTGATCTCATCATACTAGGCTCTAGCACCGTTGAAGTTACTGACACCTTTGAATGTGTGTGCGTCATACTGTAAGATAAACAAGGAAGTTGAATATTGATGTAATTTGTTTGAAATTGAAAAAATATGTATATAACTCTATCCAGGAGGCGACGTCCCTTTGAAGAGATGATGCCTCAAACGGAAGGGGCGATGCCCCAATGCATAGACTCGATGCCTTTATACCAATACATTATGTTTTTGCCTTGTAGCAAAGAGGTGACGCCTCTATCATTGAGGTGATGCCTCATTGAAGAGGTGAACGCCTTAACGTAGAGGTGACACCTCTATGTATTAGTTTCATAGCTGCATTTATGTTTTTGCCTTATAACTAAGAGGCGAATGCCTCTGCGTTACGAAGAATAGCATTCAAATTCTTATGTTTTTAATTTTTTTAATCTAAATCAATATTTTTTTAGTTCTAATTGATAGATAAATGATTATTCATTCTAACCCATTTCTATTTTGCAGAAGGAATCTATTGATTTAAGTACTAACCTCTCCGGAAGCTAAGGTACAAATATGGGTGCCCAAATCCGCAGTGAGTGGGATAGTGTCTCCTATAGAGAATCCAAGAGTCCGCGGAGGATGTATGAGAGGTGGTATGAGATCCCATGTAGGAAGATCAGGAGTCTGGGCAGTGTCCATAAGTAAGAGGATTTCAAAAAAAGAAAAGCGCAGGAAAGAGAAAGGAGAAGAGAAGAAAGAAAGGAAGTATAAGAGAAAAGGAAAATAAAAGGTTTTAATAAGAAAGGAAAAAGAAATTTGAAAAATTGATGAATTTTACAAATGAGATTTTAATGAGAAATGTGGAGAATAACTGAATGAATTTTGAGAAGATAACCTCTTGGGTTGTACCATGAGGTTGACGACATAAATTTTAAG
This sequence comes from Mallotus repandus, assembly GCA_949671775.1. NCBI lineage: Eukaryota > Viridiplantae > Streptophyta > Magnoliopsida > Malpighiales > Euphorbiaceae > Mallotus > Mallotus repandus. The sequence continues at coordinate 2,204 of CATIWM010159892.1, read as the reverse complement.
AAAATAACCTCTTGGGTTGAACCCCGAGGTTGATGACACAGATTTTGAGAAAATGACCTCTTGGGTTGTACCCTAAGATTGACGGCTCTAATTTATGAAAATGACCTCTCAAGTTATACCCCGAGGCTGATGATGTAAATTTCATAAATTACCTCTCGGGTTTGCACCCTAAGGATGATGGCGTAAGAATTTACCTCTCGAGTGAATCTTAAGATTAGGTGTATCCTTTTTAATTTTTATTTTATTTTATTTTATTTTATTTTGTGCGGATTGATTTTTTGAAAATATTTTAATTATATATTTTTTATTTTTCAAAAAATCAACGGGGCAAATTATGGACACCCAGTTTCTTCAACTCGCAATAGAAGCCCAATGATGAAATAAAATGAATGCTAAATGCAAATAATGGTTGAAAATCCTCTCGAGAATGGACTTTGAGACTAATTCCTTCTGGAATTCGATCTCCGACCCAAGTCCACTTAGAGATGGACCAAAAACCTTAGGAACTTAGAGAAAGCCCATTAGAGCCCATTAGTTCATTAGGAAAATGGAGGCATCGCCTCTGTGACAAAATATTTAAGAGGCGCCGCCTTATGGGTATGAAGCTATTTTCTTTTGTGAGCATTACAGATTATAGAAATATTTGAATTATTTATGCATTCATTACTTGCATGTCTGGGAGTAATGACGTGGTTATTGACAGAAGTAGAGGTTGGAGGCTCCTTATTGTAAATTAAATGAGAAAAATTAGATAAAAAAGGAGAATGGGAGAAGAAAGAGGGAGCTTTTTTTTTTGCTACTTTTGGGAGAGCTGGAAATACAGAGAGGAAAAGAGCACTTTTGAGAGGAGAGGAAGAAGAAAAGTAGCTGGGAAATTCAAGAAAAGGGAACAAAAGAGGAGGACTTGAAGTTCATTCTTGAGGGGAAAAGGATTCCTTTGCATTCAAATTGTGTTCTAACTAAAAACCTACTTCTGAGGGCTGAAGTTAGGAAATCAAACTCGTCCAAAACAGTGAGAACATTTGATTTTAAGTATTATCTTCTTGATTTACATAAATTTTTTATTTATTTCTTTGGTTACTTCGTGATTCATCATTTGTTTATTTCCCTGAGATCTAAGTGTGATTTAATGAATCTCTGTTTATAATTGTAAGCTTATAAGTTCTTTAAAATCTATTTCTTTCTATTTTTGAACTAAAATAAATAGTCAAGTTTGTTTATGTGCCTATAGCTCAGGCGATGTTTGTAAGCACTCAATTTCAGGATAGCAGTGCATGGATGCGACGAGGACTCAAATGATGAAAATTTACCTGAAAGTAGGTGTTTGTATTTCAATTTTTAATTCTCATAACTAAACTGCAACGTTTTAAGGACCTAATTGTAAAGTTTTTTATTCCTTCAATGGTCATTTTGTAATTCAAAGTTAAAAATTACCACCGATCGGAATTACATATTTCTGATAAAAAATATGTAATTTCGATCGGAAATACACATTTCTGGTAAAAAATATATAATTTCTATCGGAATTGTAAGTTTTCCAGTCAGAAATGTATAATCCCGATCGGAATTATAAATTTTTTACCAGAAAAATACAATTCTAGTTGGAATTATATAGTTCTGATCATGGTGATTTTGATTTTTTTAATTTTTTAATTAATTTTTCTTGAATTTTTATTAGTTGAAATTAAATAAAAGATAAATGCAAATATTATATAAAATAAAATAATCCTAATAAGTATATTATCAGGTTGTTTTAAATAAAATTTAAAAATTAAAAAAATCTTATCTCCTGTGATTTGATAATCACAAGAGGTTAGCTTTTGGATATAAAAAAGATGTTTTGTTTTTACGAAAGGAGGAGTTCTTTCCTTTGGAGAGCAGAGACCACAAAAAAAATTTTATTTTACGTTCTGTACGTCCTTTTAAACCTTCAAAAAGCAGTAATCAAGCATGAGGAAGAAAATCAATCCAAAGACTCTATTTTATACTAAACGGTGAATCAAGCGCTCTGATGAGCAAATCAAACAGCATCACACCATCTACATCTTTCTCTTCTTCTTTTCTTTACTTTTGTTTATTTTTATTTTATTTTTGTTTATTGTTATTTTAAACATTTTAATTTATTACTTTTTTTAGAATTTCTTTTTCTAATCATTTTCATTTTTATATGTGTTTCCTGTGTTCTTTTTATGCTTTTGGCTATG
>CATIWM010159891.1:0-21979 GCA_949671775.1 Mallotus repandus | reverse complement strand
AAATAGAGAAAGAAAAAATAAAAAACTAATTAATAAAAATAAAAAACAAAAAAGAATTAAAAAAAAGTAAAATTGACACTCTTGAAAACAAAACCAAAAATAAGGTTCGCGTGAAAACTAAAATGGACACTTTTATAAGTTATACAAAATGTAGAGTAATTAACTATAAATAAGATAGAAAAAGTGTTTAATCCTATAAAATTTTCAAGAATTTATGAAAATAAAAATATTCTTATATTTTTTTAACTGTTTTTTTTTATAATTTTATTGATCAAAATTTCTTTTGTGAAGAAATTTTTTTTATTAGATGTTAGATTTTTTTTTTTTTTTACCAAAAGATTTGTTAGATTCATTTTTAGCAAGTTAGAAGGGTTGGAAATATATTCTATTACCCCCCTACACTGCATTTTAAGTGTCAAATTGTCACTCGAAAAATAAAACATTGAAGTGACCTGTGGTTTTTAGCGACGTAAACTAAAACTTCATCAGCTGTTGAAATTTAAATTCTGAGAGAGTTTTTTGTCCTTGTACATGACAAAGTTGCGACAAGATCATCGTAATAGCTGCATGCAACCAACCACCAGCCATATTTGTCGAAAGAAAATAAATTAAAGCACAATTTTTCTAATTCTATCTATAGCTTCCTCCCAATGCGCAAAATTGTCTCATCTACCTCGATTTGTTTCGATAATTTTTGGAGAACTCTAACACATACATTCAGTTCAATTTTGAAGTAAACTTATACATTTTCTCGATTTGTTTCGATAATTTCTGGAGAACTCTAACACATACGTTGATCAGATGGTGCACTAAGAAATTCCAGCTAGGCAGACACCTCTATAGCACCTACTTCATGCACCAACACTGAAAAATTTATTAATAAGAAAGTGTAATACAACCTCGAAAGGCAAAGAAAAATGAAAAGCTAAACAAAAGCTTAAAAACGATAACTAATACAACCCATAGCATCATTAAAAACTAAGTCATGACACTGGGCAGGATAAGAAGGCCACCATTGAAGACTGTTAAGAGGGACTGCCATATTAGCAAGTTGATCAGTCACTTGGTTTCCTTCCCTGAAAATATGACTTATGTGGAACTGCAAAGATCTGATAGCAATCAGAAATGAATACCATTCGCTGCGCATTGCCTAAGGCACCTACAAGCTACGACTTTGGACAAGATGGACTACAAAGGTTGAATCACTCTCGATCCAAAGAGGAGTAAAATGATGTTGGAGAGCCAAATGAACTACTATTATGATGGCCATCATCTCTGCTTCAAAAGTGAAGCGAACCCCAGGAGGAATAGCAAAAGACCTTATAGTAGAACCATAAGAATTTCGGAAGATGCCACCTGCACCAGAAAGACCTGGACAACCCTTAGTCGACCCATCTATATTGACTTTAAACCAACCAGCTAAAGGCGAAGACCAAGATATTGCATGCGGAGAGGCAGCTAGCTTGGCAATACCAGGGATGCGAAGGTGACGAAGGGAGACTAAATCAGATTGAGTATTATGCATGTGCCTAACCTTAAACAAAGCTGACTCCTTAATGCATTTACAAAGGCTACGGATGGAGAAATTTATAGGAAAAAATAAATTGTTGAAAGTTGCCTTGTTATGAGCTAACCAAAGTAGCTAAAAAACTGAGATGACACCAACTCTCCAAAGAGCAGATAGCTGACTTGAGAAAGGGAGAAAAGTAGCTGCTGAATATAAATCTAAAGTAGAACCAGAAATAGAGAATCGTACCTGGAAAAGGTATTGAAGAGTAGTCCAAAGAGCCTTAGCATATGGACAAGCAACTAATACATGATCTGTGGATTCAAAAGCATTTGAACACAAACGACATTGAGAAACAATCACCATGCCCTTCCGTTGAAGGACCTCATCTGAAGGTAGCCCCTGAAGTAAAGCCCTCCAACATAGAAAGGAGCAACTTGGGGGGAGATAGGGTCTCCAAAGATCACGACCCCAAGCAACTTTTGGTAAGGGAGAATGATAAAAATCATTTGCCCATTTACAAGCAAAACTACCATTTGGAGAAAAACGCCAAATAAAAACATCCTCAACTGTAGTTAAAAAAATCACATTATGTAAGTCATAAGTAACCTTTGGAAAAGCATTGGAAAAATCTTCTGAAATATGCCAAGATCCATCCCAAAAGAAACCACTAATACAAGCATGCAGGCATTTGTGAGACTAGAAAGGGATGCCAATGCGGTCAGCAATAGAATAACCCAAAAAATTAGAAGTCCAAAAATTTAGTCTAGAATTCAACTTTGGAAGCCATTGAGAATTATTCTGAAAATCTTGGTAAATATCACGGATTGATGGCCAAATAGAGGAAGAAATGAAAGACTTTTGTGGAACACCAACTCGAAGGAAACACTTGCGAAGGAAAGAATAAACAAAATTATCACTGCAACAGACTTTCTAAGCCACTCTACCCTGCAAAGCCTTGTTAAAATGGAATAATCTCTTTAGCCCAAGACCACCCTCGTCAACTGGCGCACAACATTTATCCAACCAATAGCAACTAATTTCTTAGAAGTAATAGAACCAGTCCACAAAAAATTATGAATAGCCTTTTCCATATATTTAAAAAGGGAAACATGCCATTTGTATATCATAAAAATGTGCAACAAAGAACCATAAATTGAAGATTTGATCAAGGTAAGTTTACCAGCCATGGAGAGAGTGTGACCCTTCCAGGATTCCATTTTGGCAATAACACGATCAGCAATAGACTTAAGCCATCTAGATTTAGGAGCTCCAATGAAAATAAGGACACCCAAATAATTGAATGGAAAATCACCTGAACGCATACCTGCATAAGAGCATAAACAAAGGGCATGAGTGGATGAAATACAACTACTCAAGGACATTTCATATTTTTCACAATTAACCGTCTGACCTAAAAGAAACCCATACTCCTCAAAAATAGAAGTTAGAAGATTGATATTTGCACGAGAGGCCTTACAAAAGATAAGAATATCATCTGCATAAAATAAATGGGAAGGACAAGTGACATTACCACTACACACCATTGGCCCTAACTTCCCAGACTCCACCAATTGAGTCAACCTAAGACTCAAAAATTCCTCAGCTAAACAAAAAAGCAAAGGAGAGAGAGGATCTCCTTGCCTTACTCTACGCGAGACTGAAAAATACCCATTTTGGCTACAATTAATTAAAATCGAAAGCCTAGCAAATTGAAAAATAACTCAAATCCAATCACAAAATCTATCTGAAAATCCAAAACTATGGAGCACAATAATGATAAAATCCCATTCCATAGAGTTAAAAGTCTTTTTGATATCAATCTTTAAGGCCATGTTACCGCCCCAACAAGGACGATTCATCAAGTTAAAGCACTTAGAGGCAGCCACAATACAATCTTCAATATACCTACCTTTTAAGAAACCAAACTGATTCACAGAAATAATCTTTGCAGCAATAGAACCCAAACGATCAACAAGGATTTTAGTAATAATCTTAAAAAGAAAATTAATTAAAATGATGGGACAAAACTTATCTATAGGATTGGCACCCACCACTTTGGGAATGAGAACCATTAAATTGGAATTTAAGCCAGGTAATAAAGAACCTGTAGCAAAGAAACTTTAAACTGCAGTGCAAAGATCAAAACCCACAATGTCCCAACAAGTACAAAAGAATAGATCAGTGAAGCCATATGGACCAGGCACACTATGAGGATCCATATAAAAAACAACTGACCGAAATACATCATTGGTAGGCATCAACGTCAATGATAAATTATCAAAAGCAAAAACAACATTCAAAATTACCTGCCTGATTCCTGAGAGGTCCCGAGGAGCATGATTCGAAGTGAAGAGAGAAGAGAAAAAATGAGTGACATGAGAAGAAATCCGAGAAGGATCAGTCTCTAAAATCCCATCAGTCATTAAAGAAACACCAAAAGAATGACCACTCCGGCGAGCAAGAAGACTATGATAGAATTTTGAATTTCTGTCTCCTTCCTGACAAGATTGGGTGTTAGGAGGCCTACCCAATTTTTCATGAGCACCAAAACAGGCATTAAAATCCCTAAGCACAAACCAATTATCTAAAATTAGAGATGCCAGATATTCAAGCTCATTCCAAAGCAGTCTACGAGTTGCAGTATAAATACTGGCATAAACACAAGTAACAGACCGGGACTGATTTTTAAGTTGACATTCTACTGTAATCTGCTGATCAGAATTAGAGAACACATTCACATTGACCGCACTAATATCATTAGACACAAGCAACCACAGCTTGGGATTAGTGGACAAAGAAGCAGAAATAAAGGATAACTTCAAAGCATTCCAAAATCTACAATTAATAGATTCAAAATGAACCATAGGCTCAGCAATGCAAACAAATGAAGGACGATGAATGCAAACAAAATTGAAAAGAGTTCGCTGAGTGTCGGGGTTGCCTAACCCTCGACAATTCCAATAAAAAACATTCATTGAGAAGATCGTGAAATAGACCTGGTATTTGGCCGAGGTCCTGTAAGCACTGGGGCATTCAACTTCCCTTTTTTCTTTTTGTCTTTTTTGGCTGAAACCACATGCCAATTATCCTTTTTAGATTCTGCAAGTTCTGCCCATGACCGTTTGGCAACATATTCCATTTCATTTTGAGCAAGAGCTTGTTAATCCGAAGTTTTATTACTCGAGCTAGAGATCTGTTCCGCGTCATCATGGGATTTGGAAGTGCAATCGTGGCCCTCAAGAGCTTGACCAACCTGATGTTCATTAGAAGAAGCAACCGGAGCCTGCAATGCAGATTCTGAATAAGGACCCAGATTTTGTGGCGGAGGATCTGGAATGGCCTGCTGGACGTGTTCAGGTGAGTGCATCTGATGCTCTGCTGAATGCCCAGGGGAGCGCACTTGTTTAGGATGCCACTCTGTTCTGAACCTTGATCGTCCTCTGGAAGAATCGCGAGGCACATCAGCTTTTACGGGTTCAGATTTATTCATAGCCTGCTTAAGCATAACCAGTCTACATGTAGCAGTCCCATGACCAATGGAATTACAAGATCGACAAAATAATGGTAAATTTTTGTAAACCACATCGATGTCCAGAAGCATTCCATTACATTCCAGTATCAATATATGTTGCAATGAGCCAGCCAAATCAACATCTACAAGAACACGTGCAAAGTGTCCTAGGTCTCCTTCCAACGTTGCTTTGTCAATCCGAATTGGACAGCCAATATCACGAGCAATATCAGTCAAGATCTGTGGATCCCATAGCTCCCAAGGTAGGTGATAAAACGGATCCATAACTGAGTGGATGTGGTCTTTTCCTTATAAGGATCAAATCCTGGCATCCACTGCTGAAGGCGAAGAAGACCAGGTTTTAATGCAATTGTACCACGATTCCAGACCTGCTCTATAGCTGCTGCTGTCTGGAGAAGAACATGATAGAAACCTTTGCCAAGCGATATGAGGCGCCAACCAGCTGGGAGAGTCCATACTGCACTAAGTTTCTCCTTAAGCTTCTATAAAATCCATGGTGCATCTCCCTTTTGTAAAATAATTCTGGCGATCAATGAGTGTTGACAGAGAGTTACACGTTTCTGATAAACGTCTGGGTTGATTTTAATTGCTTGATAAGCACTTGGCTTATGATGGGAAGGTAACGGAAGAGGGTCTGATGGATGTGCAGCAACCGCCGCTGCGTACGAAGATTTTGGCAAAGCTTCAGGAATGGCGGAAACTTGAGCCTGATGACCGCTGTTGAGAAAATCAGAGGGAAAAAACAATTCTGCATGGGCAATATGATCAAACCTGAGCGAAAAATCATTAGTTCTGACGGGAACAGGCGGAGGTAAAGCCTCGGGAGGCTGTTATGAAGTTAATAAAATTTATATATTTATAGCATGTAGTTTAAAGAAATTATATTAAAAGAATATTTTAGTGAAAATATTTGTAGTTGTTATTTTTAAATATTGTCTTATAATTTTTTTTTTTATATGTTGTGTAAAATATATGATTCTAATATGTTGATTATTTATAGCATGTCTTATTTATATAATGATGTGATTTAGATAAAAAATAATTTTTATAATTATTTTGTTGTGAAACATTTTAGTAATAATATGTAATTAATTAATTGTAAAAATTATTATTTAGTACAAATATGTAATTAGTTATTCATAAAAATATTTTCCTTTTATAAAAAAATATGTATTTAGGTAGTTAGTTAAAATATGTAATTTTTCCTCAAATTAATTATTATATTTTACATAAAAATGAGGAAGAACACTAACTTTATTTATGATTTAGTATAAATTTGTTTATTTAGTTAAAAATAACGTTTACTTATTTTAATTATCAAATTAAATGTTGTTTATTTAGTTAGGTATAAAAAATGATTAGATACTTAGTTTAAAAAATTAACGTAATTAGTTAGGGTTTCAAATTTTTATTTATTAGTTATAGTAATCATTTTTTATATAGTTAGTGATTATTATTGTAGTGTCTTATATATATATTTTTATATAATTTGCTAGATATTTATTATTTTATATTAAGTCGTATTTATAAAATCAAAATTTTGTATGTACTTAAAATAATTTATATATTTATTTTGTAGTGAAGCGTTTTTTTTTTGTTAGTGAAAAATAGAAGTGGATAAGGCTTGAGATTATAAATTATGTTATCTAATATTTATGTTGTTATTTTCCTAATGTGTTTAAGGAAAATGTCGTATGTTGAGAGAATGCAACGAATCAGTGACTATAGAGAGTTACGAAGAAATAGACCTCATCGTATTGGGGCTCGCATAATTACTATTCCTAGAGTCGCTAGAACTACTGCACAACAAGAAAGAGTTAGACAGTTAACTAATGAACTCGATCAATATAAAATGAAGCTTGAGGATACATTGTGTGAACATGTCATAATAGTGATCCAAAAGATTGAAGAACTTATTTATTGTGGCAAAAGGCTAGGTGAAACATCAAAAAAGCATGCATTATACTGTACATTGCCCTTCGGATATTGTCAACGTTTTTTGCATCTTTGGGATTCTAATATTAAAATATCATATGATACATTAGTATATTTATTGTTGGAGGACAACATTTGGCATAATTTAAATAGGACCTCCAAACTTGCTATGAGTCCAAACACTCGTCTTTCAAAAGGTACTAGTCCAAATTTTCCTTGGTTGAAAAAAATGACCACGAGTATTATGGATAAAGAAAAAATTGAAGAGTCAATTCCAAGGACAATTAGGTTTAGGTGATAGATATACTAACGTTATGTAAGGAGTTGTTGTACATATTTTTTAATGATAGTAAAATTATTTATGTTTATTTAATGTATTGTGAAATGAAATATATATCATATATATTATGAAGTATTTGCGTATGCAATATTTTTTTATTATGTTAGATATGATTGCACAATATTTTGTGATATATAATTGTTGGTAAAATATAATTGTATATTTTATTGGTTAATTAATTAGTTAGTAATAATTTTTGGTTGTTTTAGTTAAACAATTTCTTTTATAATTATTGAATATTTTTAATTTATTGTCTTATATATATTTTATTTTATTTTATAGAAGGTGATATTGAGGAGGTCACTTATAAAGCTATAGAGTTATGTTCAATTAAAAATTAATTTGATTAATATATTGATTAGTGGTGTTTTTTTTATATATTTATATATATATAATTGGTGGTAATATAGTTATGAAAAAATTGATATAATGTTTTATTTACATGATAAGTGAATTTGTTGTAGTGAGTGAAAAGAACAATAATTAGTATAAACTATTGATTTACTTATGTAGCTAGAAAAGTATATTAATTAGATATATTAAAAAATACTTATTGAATTAGTATCTATATTAGGTCAAATGTCGAATGCACGAGCTGTTATCATATATTGGGGTGGTGAAATTATTCAAACCGCGTGCAGTTCGAACATAGTAAATGCATCTTCGAGAATGGTCAATTTTATTGATGATTTTGATCTTCAAGGGTTACATAATATAGTTCGAAATGTCGTTGGAATAAGTAAGGATGAGATTATTACGAAAATTTTATTTAGACATCCAGTTATGGGATTTAGTCAAAATGCAGTGTTTGGTTTTACACAAATTGGAGATGATCTTGATGTTTGGAAGATGTTTCAAATGGTTAGGCAGTTTACGAGTTGGTTCACAATTGAATTGTGTATTCAATTTAGCCCGGGTATAGTGATAAATGAACCATGTGCAGAAACTAGTTCCTCAAGATATATTCGTACTGAAATTGAAATTGAGGAGGAAGAGGATGAATGTTTTAATGAGGAAGAGGAGGAAGAACTTCAATAAAATGATGAGGATGTTGAGGAGGAGGATGAGAAGGATGATAAGGAGCATTATTTTGATGAATATGTTGATGAGAATGATGATGATTATGATGATTTTAATGTAGATGGTGACGTTGATGTTAACAATGATGCTTTGATGGTAGCATTAGTTGAAGGGTTAAATAGACAAATTCCTTCACAATTTGAACATGTAAATTTTGAGGATATGTATGTCAATAGAAATCCCTCAAAAGTTGATGATCTACTTTGGGATCCCGCAAAAGAACTAGCAAAGGGTATGTTATTTCAATCCAGAGACGCAGTCAAAACAACTTGCAAGTTGTATTCATTGAGAGTTAGGTGACAATTTTAAAGTTGTGAACCTAGGTGTAATACTATAACATTAGTTTGCAAGCTACGCTACGAATGGAGAGTAAGAGCCACTGAGCTGAAGAGAAGTAGGTTTTTGGAAATAATAATGTACAATGGTCCTCACACTTGTAGTGCTCTTGAACAGAGTCATGATAATATGAATTTTGAGTCCAATCTGATAGCCACATACATACAAGCAATGTTATAGGAGTAGCTTGACATTAAAGTGAAAGCATTGCTTGCTGGGTTGAAAGAATGGTTTGTTATCACACCTACCTATAAAAAGGTGTGGAAAAAGAAAACAGAAGGCAATTGCGAATTTATGAGGGGATTGGGATGAATCTTATAAAATGCTTTGTGACTTCATGCATGCAGCAATGACACTTAATCTTGGTTCTTTTTGGCATAATGAAGGGGAGGGACATTTGGAAGATCATGTTCTTGTTGAAGGGGTACGACAATTCAAGCGAATGTTTTATGTATATAAGCCATGTATTGAAGGGTTCAAACTGTCAAATATATGGATGGCACATTTTTATATGGTAAATATAGAAGTGTACTCATGACTGTTGAAGCAGTTGATGGGAATACTGCTATAATACCATTAGTGTTTGCTTTAGTCAAAAAAGAGAATAAAGAAAATTGGGAGTACTTCATGAAGATGTTGCGATATTCTTACTGTGATGGAAAATATGATATTTGTATCATTTTTTATCGGCATATTGGAATAAAGCATGCGATGAAGCAAGATCTGTGGCATGCTAATCCACATCAGTATTGTTTGTGTCATGTGCTCAACAATTGCAACATAAAGTTTAATAAAGGTGCCATAAAGAACTTACTTGATAAAGCAAGCCAGGAGTTCCAGAAAAGAAAGTTCATGAGATGGATGGCCAAAGTAGAGTTCCAACATCCGGAGTCTAAAAAATGGATTGATAATATTTTGAAGGAGAAATGGACTTTATCGTATAATGCTAGTCATCGTCATGGTGTTATGACTACAAATTATGTTGAATCTGTGAATACCATATTTAAGAGCATTAGGTCGATGCCAATGACTACAATGATGTAACAAATATTTATGAAGTTGGTTGTTATGTTTGATCAGCATTGAACTGAATATTCATAATTGTTGAATGATGGCTTTTTATGGGCACTAAGCTGTGTAGAAATACTCAAGCATTGGATTCATAAGGCAAATGGCCATGTCGTGCAAAGATATGATGAAGAGAATATGATTTTTCAAATAATGACTACTTTTAACAATGCACACGGAAAAGGTGGCCACAAACAAGTTGTCGATCTGAAATAAAGGAGCTGCACATGTGGGAAGTTCCAACAAAGCAAGATTCTGTATTCTCATGCCATTGCCGATTGTATGAAATATGCACTTGATTTCAGAGAATTTATTGCTTCATTTCACTCCGCCAGTGAAAATTTAAAATGTTAGTCAACTTGTTTTGTTCCTTTGGGTCGTCTAGCTTATTAGCCAAAGTCACGTGAGTTTCCATTCGTACCAAATCCAGCAAGGAAATGGAAAAAAGGAAGACCAAGATCTACGTGCATTAGAAATGAAATGGACAAACGAAATTCTAAAGTTGGAACAAACTTTTGCATGAAATATGGTTTGATCGGGCATAAGCTAGGACATGTGGACGAAATTAATAATAATTATTTATGTCATTTTTTATTAATGGGTCGAGATGTTGTTGAAACTTTTCCAATGAAAAAAATATTCAAAAATTTCCTTTTCTTATTATTTTATTTCATTACATACAAGAAAATTTTAATGGTCATCATCATACTTATATATTTATTTTTATATATTTCATAAATTGGATGTTTATCAGGAATGACTAAAAAGGAAACTAAAAAAGTTGGATCATCAAATTCTTCAAAAGGAGCACGTGGTAAACAAAAATTGAAACTTATTGATAAATATGAAAACCCGAATGGTGTAATTTGGTATGGAACTAAAAGGCCATTCAAAAATCATCCAACTTATTCATCTCTTGAATCAGGATGAGCAAATCATATATTTATTGGGTATCATACAACACATTTAGATGATTTTATATAGTCTTCTGACATTATTGTTAGAGCAGATCCAAAATGGGCTGGTTTGTGGGAAATAAGATGTGAATTGGAAGCGTATTATGGGTACCATGAGTTACCAACACCAAAAGCAATTTCAGCAACTCTATCAAGACACAACAATGAAGAAGTCGATATTATAGTAAACCAATTACAAAAGGAGATTACTGTGATGAATAATTGTCTCAACAAGTATCATATGCGTAATGACACTTTCAACCAACAGTCCTCAGTAGAACTAGAAGGTTGTTTGACCGACATAGATAATGAGGGCATAGAAGATTATAGTGATAATGATACTGACTTTGTAAAATACATTCCTTTATGTTTACCAAAATGTTGTTAATATCTATTAAAATGTGATATTATTCATGATATCACTTGTATAAAAATTAATTATATTTGAATCATTATACACATGAATATATTTTGTTGGTACAATGTCGATAGTTTATTATCCAAGAGATATTTTTAGGGCCACAGGATGTCATTGGGCTCTAGATGATGATTTTTCATATCTAATAGATCCTGGCCAATATAATAGTCATTCTGTTTTGGTAAAAATGATTGAAGAATGGCAACATCGTCTACGATAATCTGAAGTACTTCGGGAAGAAGCTATAGAACTTAATATACATGTACTTAAAGCACGGTCAATTCGAATGCGATAATGTAATATAGATGACATACGAAATGCTTTGTATCGTATTAGAGAGGAGAACAATCATATAAAAATATGTATGAACAGAGAATTCTTTAAACGATGTACACAAGAGTTATTAAAAGATGGAGATGTCTGACAAGCTAGACTATATAATTCAATATTTCACTCAAATGAATGTGAATCTGATATTGAAATATCAGATGAGGAAACATAACATAATAAATTGAATGTAATAATTTATTCTTCATCAGACATTTCATAGTCAGAAATGTAAGCTGGATTATTAAGAACATTGTTTACCTCTGTCTAGGAAAGTGTTCTGCTCATTACATTCGCTTGATTGTTAGTAAGCTTTAACATATAATATCTTGATTTTCATATAAACATCCGATTATTCTCATCTCGAATTCTTTTAATAGCAATTTCATATTTTGATCGATTTCTTTGTTGCATTGATAATGAAGAACGCCTCACAATATGAGCTCCCAATTCACATAATTGGTCAACTACAATCTCATATTCATTTACTTGAAATGCCCATTCCTGTCTTAGTCCTGCATAGTAATCTTTCAGATTTGACACTCTAAACCAGTGATACCCATCATGAAATTTTGGTAATACCCATATTCTACCTCTACCACCATGCAAAGAACCACTTGCCATCTATAGAGGAAATTTTTTCTATGTGTATGTGTATGTGAATGTGGTTTGATGATGAAATATAATAGAATATGTATTTATAGTACTACACTACATATCTAATAACATAAAATAAAGATGGTCAATCATTGAAATAGGTCACAATTATGAGCACATGTGATTTATTGCAGACAAGATAATTATGTTATTAAATCAATATAAATTTTGTCCTTACATGACTTATGATTCCTGTATTTGAACTTGTCAATTTGGTATACATGTGATTAGGTTGTTGTTTGATTTTGAATTATGAAACCAATTACTGGCCATTGTCAGTCGTATTGTCAAATTAATATAAATGATGTCCATACATTGACATGTGATTCCCGCAATTGAACCTATCAGTTTGTATCCCATGTCATTGGGTTATGATTCTATTTTTCATTGTGAAATAAATCTATTGAGTTGTAAATGTAATATAAGATGTGAATGTGTTTGTCAATTCAATACATGTATTTACATTAAGTAAGATTATTTTATTAGTCAAACATTTTCACATGATATTATTGCTCATTTATTTTGGTAGATATGGAGCAAAATTTCATGCCAGCTAATTACATCTAGCTTAGGCCTTACGATGCATCATTGTTATACTAACAAAATGAGCATAAATCACAGGCTATATGGTATGACCGGGTAATTATGAATATGTATTATTATGAATATTTATTAGCAAAATTTACTGTATGTACATTATTTATAAAGGGTCATTATTAATTATAAACATAACATTTTCAGTTGGAAGATCCTGCTATTCAATTTTGACACACATTTCTGATGAAGAACATATATGCAAACAGGATTCATGAAATGGAGGGGTTATTAAGATACACTGGCTTTCACGGAGTTGCACGGATCCGATAGCGTCAATATGATTGGCACCTAATTTTTGCCCTAGTGGAGCGTTGGAGACTAGAGGCACATACTTTCCATCTTCCGGATGGAGAGTGCACTATCACGCTCCAGGATGTTACTGTTTTGACAGGATTGCCAATTGATGGGCATCCTATTACTGGCCGAGTTCATTGTGATTATAGTGATTTATGCCAATCACTTCTAGAGATTTCAACTAAACCAAATGACATTCATTACTCATTAGTTCGCAGTTTATGGTTTAAGGAGCACTTCGTAGAATTACCTCAAGAAATTAACCAGACGATATTGCATAGGCATATAAGTGCCTATATATTGTAGCTTTGTTCGTCAGTATTGTTCCCTATGACATCAACTACCGGCAAAGTCAGCTTACAGTTCCTTAAATTCTTGGACAATATTGACTAAATAGGCCATTACAGTTGGGGCTCTACATTTTTGGCGTTCTTGTATAGGGAGCTTTGTCGTGCATTGAGGCTTCCATCAGTTGTACAAATGGGTGGCCCACTCTTTCTCTTTCAACTATGGGCTTGGGAGCGATTTCCTTTTCTTGCTCCTATAATGCGTGATCGATCCATTCCGTCAGATGCACCTTTGGGTCAAAGGTATATTATTAGTTATATTTTTAAATTTTAGTTATACTTTTTAATAGATGGTGACAATATTATTTGAATAATATGAGATATACAATTATTTCAGATGGAGCCAATAACATGGGATTACATCTATTCCCACACATGTCATCTTAGACATTCGTCGGAGACTAGATAATGCACGTCAGGATGAGGTAAAACTTTGACTACAATATTATGTAATTAATTTTTTAATTACACAATTTTTGCAAATTTTTTATGCAATTTATGAATAATAATCATCATCGTATATATATTGTAATTTAATATTTAGGATAAATTTATTACTAAAAATAATTTTCTTATTTTTTAATAAACTTTTTTCCCATGATATTCAACACTCTTGTTATTATTGCAAAAAAATTAGTTGTAACTTTATCTAATTAATACATTAAATATATGTAATTAGTATTGTTATTATTATTATTATCATCATCTTCATCATCAATTACTTATATTAAATACAATATTTAAATGAAATAACAACATTATTATTTCAAATAATCATAAATTAATTATTTATGTAGATTATCTAGGAGCCATACACCAACGATGTCATTCAACAGTTGCCCGCTAATTGTTTATAAGGGCACGACATATGGCGATCAATAGTACCCCTCATATGCACCCATATTGTTGAATGGCACTACCTTAATAGGGTATTATGACAATTTGGATGTGTACAACCCATTTCTCATCCTCCTTTCTGCTTTGATGAGTTACATTAAATTAATTTGCGGGATCATGACACAGATTGGATGGAAAAACATGCCTAATGGATCAAGCTTTGGGGCCGTAGAGCTCATCATGTTGTGGTTGGGGAAGCTTCACATGGATCCATACATTACCATTCATAATATCTGGAGTGATACCGTTCAGTGATACGTCAATGGATGTCATCCATTAGTGCTCGCTTGGCAGTTGTTGTACGTACTTTTATGTTGTCATTTCATATCTTGCTACATTATTTTTTAAATTTTTGATAAATTTATTTCTTTACAATGTGTAGGCTAATGCATTTAATCATATCACATTGACTCGAGATTTATCTCAAGTTAATCAGATCACTGACAGTACATAAATTACACTTAATAAGATTAGGGGACGAGTAACCAATGATATGCTATGCCCCAACCCTGCACCATAACTTGCCCCACTCCCAAAATAATTGATTAATGCTGGGCCTGTTGATGAGGAGACACTGCGATGTCATCAGTGTCGTTAACATTAATGCTCTACCGCTCTAAGACCTCCACCTATAAATGATGGATGTATTCCCGTTCTTCAGCCACATTATATTCATACTAAGTTCCTTACACGTCCTTCCTTCTAGGGCATCAACATCTCATTGACTTTAGTGTCAGAAACTGGTCCATCAGACACTTCATTCATTCCTCTACCTCATTTTCCCTATACTTATCCATCCGGTCCATTCTTTTATGCTTCAAATCTTACTCCTCCTACCCAATTACTTTTTTCTTCTCCATCCTTTGCCTCTTCATCACACTATACTCCCTATCCCTCTATCACCTCATAATTCACAGACTTCCATCTAAGTCAACTTCCATTTACTTCTATTTTGAATTTATCGGAAATGGTTCTGGCTCTACTTCCATCAGTTCTTTCTTCCACCCAAAATTTTCTATCCACATTTCCCACCCCTTAGCCTTATGAAGTGCCTGCTCCATTACATCGTACACCTCCTTCTGACCTAAATATGTACGTGCCTCCTGACACTACTATTGATGCTAGCGATGATGACCCTAATGATCATTACAATGATGATGGTGGTAATTCTCATATCGGTGGATCTCAGTTCATTGATATGAGCTCTGCACGGGTTAATCGTCGCCGCAATTTGGGATTACGCTCTAGAGTCTGCTTGCATAAACCTTGTGACACCTAACTTTTTTTCTTTTTCTCTTTAAAACTTTATTTGTATTTGTTGTTATACTAACTATTACTTATCAATCATTAATATTTTCTATTCACCTTTTACCCTTTCATTTAATAATAATAATAATAATAATAATAACTTATATTGGATAATGAACAAACATGTAACTAATCCAAATAATTTTAAACATAGAAAATGCTAGACATTAGCTCAAAACAACTATAAAAGGAAATTTTTTTCAAAATCACCATAAAATCGGAAAATGTTTTACATTTTCCTATAAAATGGCAAATAACCTAAAAAGTATATTAATAATGATTCTTATTTATATTTTAATTAACTATTTTTAATACATTAATTACTAAAAATATTTTTTTATTTTTTATTTAATTATTCGCACATATCATCTACTCTTGTTATTATTCATACAAATTCATAATAACTTTTATATAATTCTAGTATTTAAATCTATGTAATTATTATTATTATTATTATTATTATTTTAAATTACCTCAATTATATAAAATATTTCAATAAAATAATCACAACTATTTACTAGTATTGTTGTAATTATTATTAACAATCATTACACAATGATGAGAAACTAAATATTACTACAATCAACATAATCATAACTCAATAATTAGCTACCAATTATAATATTAAAAAGTTAACATAATCATTAAACAATAATTATATATACAATAGTGAAATCAGTGTTACCTCAGGAGAGAGAAAAGTTGTCTGCCTGCGGGTCCCATTCCGCTACTCCAACTAGCGTAATGGGACAACAATTAAATATATATATATATATATATATACCCATACTGCTAGTAGAAATAGTGGAATGGGCATTCTGCTACTTCAACTAACGGTATGGGTCTTCTCTTTCCCCTCTCCCGCCACCTCAGCCTAAAACACCATAAATTGGGATTTTTTTTTTCATATTTCACCATAAAAACATGAATAATTTTCAAAAGTACCACAAAATGGTAAATTTTTTTTTTTACCATAAAATGGTAAATTGCCCCCTAGCATGTAACGACATAAAAGAATGATATTTTCACTCTTGGACGTATCTTTATTATTATTTTTTTCTTAGTGAAATTTACTACCCCTATCCATCAAATTTTAAGAGGAGATTTTGTGCACATAACACATCTCTCTACGAGAAATTATACTGGAACACCGGTTTTCTACTAGAAACATTATCATCGGCGGCCACTTTGTGCATCGTCTAGAGCCTATATAACTTGCAAGTTAACAACTTGCATCAAGTTCACCAAAGTTCTGCCATTTGCACATCATTGCGAGCTTATAACATGTAAGCTAACAGCGTGCATCAGAGTTTGCCAGGTTAAGCCCCCTGCACATCATCTCGTGCGTATGAATATACAGGCCACGATGCGCAACACTTCATGCACATCATCTTCATGATTTACCTTTTTCTTATAAAAGTAACCAATGCATGTTGATTAATTACCTTTACAGTTTACAAATCCTATGGAGTACTCTCTAGCAACTTCTATAGTCATCATAATAGCATTTGTAGCACCTTTCATCTACTCTTTGATTTAGAAATCAAGAGAGACATGCAAGAAGATAGTACCGTAGAGCCTGCCGGTGCATGCTAGGTTATCGACCATCTTAATCTTCTGGCAGGGTCACAGCCACCTCACAAAATCCTTGGAATCTTAGCTAACAGATATGAGCCTGTATTCACCATCAAGCTTGGAGTCCATAGAACATTGATCGTTAATAATGAAGAGATAGCCAAAGAGTGCCTTATAGCAAACGATAGAGCTTTTGCAAATCATCCTAAATCTCTTGCCATGGAAATTTTGGGCTATGATTATTTAATGTTCGGCTTTAGTCCATATGGAGAGTATTGGCGACAAATGCACAAGATAGTCACTCTTGAAATCCTCTCTAAGCATCGGTTGGAGATGTTAAAGCATGTGAGAAAGGCCGAGGTAAAGGTAGGCAGCCATAAAAGGACTATACCAAAAATGGACCAAGGAAAGGGATGTTTCTAGTAAGCTTTCGGTGGAGATAGAGAAATGGTTTTCAGACATAACTTTAAATATTATATTTAAGATCATTATTGGGAAGCGATATATGGATTGTATAAATGGTAGTGAACATGATGAAGAAATTAATTCATGGAAAATTGCTTTGAGGGAATTTATGGATTTATCAGGAAAATTTGCAGTGTCAGATGCGATTCCTTATTTAAGGTGGTTGGATTTGTGTGGAGTTGAGAAAAAAAATGAAGAACACTATAGAAAAGCTAGACTGTGTTATTAGAAAATGGTTGCAAGAACAGAAGGAGAAAGAAGGTTCAAGCACAACAGAAGGAGATGAAGATTTCATGAAAATATTGCTGTCAATCCTCAATGATGTAGAAGAGCTTTCCAGTTAAGATGTTGATACTATCAATAGAGCTATATGTCTGGTACGTAACATAGCCACCCACTTAACACAAAACTTATATATAATTAATGCAAAAAATCCTTTTAAAATCATAATCCTCTAATTTTGTTTTATTCATCTTCATTCTCTAATTTTGACATCTAAGAGTTAGGAATGGTGTTAGCTAGCCTCTGAGGCTAAGGATGTTTTATTTATTCTATAACATGTTTGATAACTTATTTTCGGAACCTCTAAGTCTTGTAAGCAAGCAATCAACACAAGGGCAAGGTGAGATGTGGCATTTTCTCCATAAATCCTCTGATGCTTAAGTTAGAAAGATAAAGAGAGTAATGAGTTAAGGGAATAGAATGAATAATAGTGAGAGATATAAGGAGTATTTATAGAGGTAGTGATACTCAAACCTGAGAGGAATATGATTCCTCTTCCATGTAGGACTTGTGCCTTATTTGAGGAATTCCTTCCTGATCCAGAGATCTTCTTATTTAGGGACTTCTCTTCCTATTTAGATTGGTCATCCTTCCTCTGTAAGTAACCCTTATTTAGAAAAATAAACCCTTAATTGAATAGAAATATACCTGTGGGGTATCAAGAGTCCCCCTTGAAAGTCTATTTAGATATTTATGTCCGAGATTCTCGCATTGTAAGTAAGGATGAGTAACTCAGAGTAGTGAGGTCTGTGTTGAAAGAGAGACTATGATTAGTGTCATATTTGATACTAAAGGATGAGCTGAGGTGGCTAGCCTTAGTCACTGAAGGTGAGGATGCTCGGTATTGAGTCTTAGAATTTTTGTCTGAGTAGAATAATCTGAAGGTGCCAGCTGGTCTTAGATGTGCGTTTTGTTAGATATTTTTGTAATGATGCTCGGTGTTATAGAAACTACCCGAGAGATTAACCTGTCAGTGTTATGGAATGACCTGAGGGGTCTAACTTCAGTCACTAGAGTTTTGATGCTTGCGGTACTGTAGAAGCAACCCAAGTTTCCAAACCTCAGTACTATAGAAGCAACCTGAGGGTGCCAGCTTTAATCACTAGACTTAGATGCTCGGAACTATAGAAGCGACCCGAGTTTTCGAACCTTAGTCTTATAAAAGTGACCTGAGGGTGCCAACTTTAGTTAATGGATCTCGATGCTCGATACTATAGAAGCGATCTAAGTTTCTGAACCTCAGTACTATAGAAGCGAGTTGAGGGTGGCAGCTTCAGTCACTGGACTTAGATGCTCGGTACTATAGAAGTGACCTAAGCTATGTAGAAGTGCTTGGCATTAAATTTGGATGCCTTATTTTAAAATTCAAACTGTTACATTAGTTCGTGTGTTAGAAAAGGAGACGTTTTGAACGGGGTAGTGGCAGCTGAAGAATTGCATCAGTTAAAAGGACAATGCCTTTAGTAACCATGCTAATGATGGGCTTTATTGTGTTAGTGTTTTGATTGTTATGTCCCCAGTATGTTTGGCTTAAACACCCTATCAGCAAGGGCAATCTGAGACCTTTTTTAGGCTTATAAATGTGGAATTGATGTATTGTAAAAATACTTTTGCTTTCTTCCTTGGCTTCTCTTCTTGTTCCGCTTTGTGCTTTAGCTTTTTCTCTATAACTATTTTCTTTTTGCATCTTCTACCTTCAAGAGCTATCTACTACAACACCTCTCACATTTTCTATGAAGAATTTTCTAGGTGAAAAAGTTTTTCCTTTTCTAAATTTCCTTCTGTTCATCTTGTTGAGTTTCATGGCTCCCAGAGAGCAAGTGAAGTTTGATATTTTTGAATCTAGGGTAGATCAAAGTATATTGGAATGGTATAGGAGGAGATTTAGTATTCCCTCAGATTTTATTTTGCATACAGTAGAGAAGAGTTTTAAGGCTCACGAGCCCTTTTTAGATTAGACGATAATGGTAGTTTATACTGATCAATTGGAAGGGGGTTTGAGATTTCCCCTGGACCCATTTGTAAGGGAGTTTCTAAATAAACATAATATAGCACCTGGTCAGCTTCATCCCAATAGTTATAGGATTCTAATAGGGTGCATAGAACTTATACGTAAGGAGAATAGAGAGCTGGACTTTGATATATTCCGATTCATGTATAGTCTGAATAAAAAGAAAGGAAAGTTGACCTTCTTTTTCTCGGCCTCCCTTAGTCAGAGCATTTTTTTGAAGCTTTCAGACATGCTAAAGCCTTAGAGGCATAGGTTTTTTGTGATTAAGTATCCCCCAGACTTCACCCATGTTCGACAAATGTGGGTAGATGAGTGTCACAAGGTGAAGCACCTTCCAAAGTTGTATAAAGAAGATAGTGATTGGGTGCACTGACTTCTTGAGCAGAGCATAATGAAGGGTACATCTGCTAAGAATTATTCTCGACGATACCTTCGGAGAGTGTATCCTGGAGATAGAAATACTAATGGTAAGCTCTAATCTTCTGAAGGTATCTTTCTGACTTTTATTTTCCTTTTTATTTATAGATGGCTAACTATTATACTTTTATGGATGGGCTAGAACTTTCAGATGACAAGCAAGTGGAGACATAGGAGTAAGAGCGGGAGATTACTGACCTCACTTTGGAGTAGGAACTTTTCGAGACTCCAACTGATCATCATATTGAGGCTGCTACGGACTTTGTGGCTATTACTACTTAAAAGAATATGACTGGGCCCTCTAAGAAATGATCTCGAGGGAAGGAGATAGATGATGAGGAAGAACTGACTGAGGGACTATTCATTAAACTCCCTAAACTTCTTAGATGCCCAAACATGAAGAAGTGGATCTTATCAAAGATGAACCCACTAAGCATTATGAACAATTAGGTCCGGGATCAATATGTGGAGTCCTTATATATTCCGGAGGACATCCAAAGGTTGAAGGAAGTGGGGAGAGGTGAGCTGTTTGACTCCCTAATCACACAAACCCTTGATGTAACATTGTCCACCTTGGCTTTCTTGTAATTGTGTATATTTTTGAGCTTTTAACCTTTATTTTTTATTTAAGCTAGCTCAAGGTTTACTGGCGGCGAAGATAATAATTTTGTCCTTCAAAGCGAGTATAATTTCAAGGAAGCTGAGATGGGCACCATTGCCATTGACTACGATCAAAAACTGAATACTACCAAGTAGGCACTGGAGCTTGAAGAGACCGAGCATGCCAAAGCCAAATCTGAAGCTGAGGCAGGCCAGAAGAAAATCTAAGAGCTTAAGCATTCACAGGCTTAGCTTACTAAAAAAATTAAGAAGCAAGACTCTAAGCTTGGAGCTTTGAATAAAAAGCTGGCTGAGGAGAAGAAATCCCGAAGTGAAGACAAGAAAAATTATCAGAAGATGATAAAGGGATTTATTAAAGACTACAAGTCTGAGTGTCGGAGGATACTTGATGCGGTCCAAGAGCAAGCTTTGGAGTTCTTAGACAAATTGGACAAAGTTCGGTAGTGGCAGTTTCATAAATAAAGCAAAGTTCCGAGTGTCGGATTTCAGTGTTTTCGGTGGCTATTTTGGGTGGAAATGGGTTTTGGCCAAATTCGCACGTTTGGGCCTTCTAAACGCATTTTTTCTATTTTAGTGATTTTTCCTATTTTTATTAGGAGTTTATTTAGGGTTTAGTTTTGGTATATAAGCTTATTTACGCCTTGTTTTGTGGACGGCTTTTGATTTCTAATAAATTACAGACTTTATTTTTCCCAAACTCTCTAAAATTCAATAGAATCAATAGGGTTTTGAAGATTGCAAATCGAAATTCTTGTGAATCAATGATTTTTGCAATTATTTACCTTCCGCTACATTACTTTTCAAGCTACTGAAACACATCATAAAAATTAGATATAGACATTTGAGAGGAGAGGAAAACCAATAAGAGGATTCTGGAGTTAGTGTGAGACATAGAGAGGGGCCTGATACGGCAGCAAAGGAGAAAGTAATTTGCAAGATTTACCGGTGAGTGAACCCTCTTTTTCTTACCTTGTACCGAAACTACAGCTCAGTTCTGAACTTTTCA
>CATIWM010159869.1:0-26448 GCA_949671775.1 Mallotus repandus | reverse complement strand
CTTTTGTAGCCTCATCTCTCAATTCCCCAGCTAGAGAATGACAAACATCAAGTTTTCTATCATTGAGCATGTAATACAAAATGTTGAGCTCGGTGGTAGTGACCACGGAATCCCCTTCTTTCCTTTGAAATAAGGAATGGGTGATTGTAACTAGGATTCTTTTGCCGACCTAGCCTTATAGAAAACTTCTTTTTCCCTGGTTATTTCTCTCCAAAACTCATTTCTATCATACTCAACATTAGCATTTTGATTTTTCGGGAAATGAAATACATTATTGAGTGCAAATAATCCTAAATTATGTTCTTCATTTCCCTAACAAAAATTGAGCATAAGAGTGTGCTTATTAAAGCTAAATGAAGAGAGAAACTCACAAGTGGGTGCAACATAAGAGGGACTTTGCATCATGATAAAATCACCCCAACCCATCATATTCATATATAACATTATCTCATCTAGCAACCCAATTTCAATTAAAGAAGTGGCATTAACATACCTATTAGGGACAATCTTCCTATTCATCATTTGCTAAAATTTCTTCTTATCCCCCTCATGCCTCAAATGAATTTAGTTAGGGAAGGGTTTTACCATTCTTTCTTCACTAGCACCACTCGAATTGTTAGAGCTTCTACCAAGCCTTGTTCTCTTTAAAAGAGGAGTGGATTGCTTCTTTGCAATGCTTTTCCTCCTTTGCTATCTTTCCATGGCGATATGTAAAAGATGAAGAGTTGAGAGAATGTGAGTAGTAGAGAATGATGAGAAGAACGAGTGAGGGATGAGTGAATGTGACTGAGGAGTGGAGTAGTGGGGAATTAGGAAAGGTAGTCAAATTTATAAGTTCAAGAGTTTGGGAAGTGGGAAAGTTTGTCAAGGTTAGAAACCTTAGGTTTTGGGGAAGTGGGATGTTAGGAAGTGGAAAAGCTCTATTTAAAGTTTGAATTCACGTCTTTTTAAAAACACATTTGCAGTAAGTACACGACTGTGTGCATCAGGGCGCATGGTCGTGTGACTTGCACACACTCAATTTTGACGACGTAAGGCACACGGTTGAGCACAAAATGAGCATGGTCGTACGACCTGTACAAGTACTTTTTCTTCATGAAAAATTCTTCACAAAGTATAATTCATAAAATTTTTGAATAATGCATCACATAAATGACTTGTACATCAAACTAAACAACATTCCACACAAATTAAACTTACTAAACCTCTTTTAGAGCTCCTCCTTTCCTTCACTTCCTGAAATCATAAAAGAAATAAGCATAAAATGTCTAACAAAAATAAATTTGCAAAAACATAAAAGAAATTATTAAAACAAAACTAATTGCTTGGTTGAGCCCCCAAGAAGCGCTCTTTTAACAGTCCATGAGCTAGATCACCATGATGATCATTTAGTTGACTCTCTCAAGTATGCTACTTAACAAAAATTCTCCAAAGTGCCTCTATGATATAATTTTAATCTCTACCCATTCACTTTGAATCTTTCTCCCCTTGTGTTGCATAATTCCATAGCTCCATGAGGGTATGATTGAGTCACTGTAAATGGTCCTGACCATCTACTCTTTAACTTTTCAGAAAATAATCTAAGCCTTGAATTGAAAAGCACCACTTGATCAATTTCCTTGAATTTCTTTACTTTAACTTTTGTGTCATGCCATCTCTTTATGCGTTCCTTGTAAATCCTTCAATTCTCATAGGCAACTTCTCTAATCTCCTCAAGTTCACTCAACTATAACATTCTCTTTTCAGTTGCCCTCTTGAAATCAAAATTCAAGGCTTTTATTTCCTAATAGGCCTTGTGCTTAAGTTCAACGGGAAGATGACATGCTTTGCCATAAACTAACCTAAAAGGAGACATCCCAATAGGTGTTTTGTATGCTATTCTATATACCCGCAAAGCGTTATCAAGCTTTCTTGCCCATTCTTTTATTGACTTACTCACTGTCCTTTTTAAGATTTTCTTCAACTTCCTATTACTCACCTCAACTTGTCAACTCGTTTAAAGGTGATAAGGTGTAGCTACTCTATGCTTCACCCCATATCTAGCCAACAAGGTTTCTATATTTTTATTATAAAAATGTGTTCCCCCATCACTTATGATCACTCTAGGCATACCAAATCGAGAGAACAACTTCTTTAAGAACTTGCAAACAACTGTTGCATTATTTACTAAGTATACTTAAGCTTCTACCTATTTGGAAATATAGTCCACATAAACAAGAATGTACTTGTTACCCTCTAATAAAGGAAATAGCCCCATGAAGTTAATGCCCTAAACATTAAAAATTTCAACCTCTAAAATTCTAGATTGAAGCATTTCATCCTTCTTTGAAATGTTTCCACTCCTTTGACATGTGTCACAACTCATCATAAAATCTCTAGCATCTTGAAAAAGTGTAGGCCAAAAGAATCCTGCTTCAAGAACCTTAGCAATTGTTTTATGTGGTCCAAAATGTCCACCATTGACCATCCCATGACAATGTTGCAAGACTGACCCAACTTCTTCATTTGCTATGCACCTCCTAACCATGAAATCATTGCACAATTTCCACAAAAATGGCTCATCCCAAATGTAGAATTTAGAGTCAAGAATGAACTTTTTCTTTTGTTAAATAGTGAACTATTTTGGTATTTCTCCAATTGACAAAAAATTTGCCATGTCAACAAACCAAGGAGTACCCATGATCCCTATAACCAAAAGCATCTCATATGGAAATATCTCCTTGATAAGCTTTTGATTATACCTGTCCTTTTGATCCCAATCCAACCTCAAAAAATGATTAGCTACTACATTTTTAGAGCCCTTCTTATCTCTATTCTTAGTGTTAAACTCTTGCAACAAAAGCACCCATCTAATAAGCCTTGGTTTGGACTCTTTCTTATTTATCAAGTATTTTCATGTTGTATGATCTGTGTACATAACCACTTTAGAGCCAAGGAGATAGGATCTAAATTTGTCAAAAGCAAAAATAATAGCTAACATCTCCTTCTCTATGGTAGCATAATTCAGATGTGTATCAATCAATGTCCGACTTGCATAATAGATCACATGTAGTTTGTTCTCCTTTTTTTAACCAAGCACAGCTACTATTGCATGATCACTTGTATCACATATTAATTCGAATGCTAAACTTCAATATGGTGCCATCACTATATGAGCTGAGATAAGGGCTTCTTTTAACCTGTCAAAAGCCAATTTACAATCATTAGTAAAATTAAAAGGTGAATCTTTTTCAAGTAACTTACAAAGGGGTCTAGAGATTTTTGAAAAATCCTTGATGAACCGCCTGTAGAAGCTAGTATAACCAAGAAAACTTTTGACACCCTTCACATTTGTAGGATACTACAGCTTCTCAATTGTCTCCACCTTTGCTTTATCAACTTCGATGCTTTGAGCTAAAATTTTGCATCCTAGAACATTGCCTTCATCTACCATGAAATAACACTTTTCCTAATTTAGCATCAAGCTTGTTTCCTTACAGCATGCAAAAAATTTCTCCAAATTTTTTAGACATCCCTCAAATGAGTTTCCATAAATTGAAAAGTCATCCATGATCTCCTTTACCAAATCTGTGAATATGGCTATCATACATCTTTAGAATATCACAAGAGCATTACATAATCCAAATGGCATCCTCTTGTATGCAAATGTGCCATAAGGACATGTAAAAGTTATTTTCTCTTAATATTTTGGAGATATTACAATTTGATTATAACTTGAGTACCCATCCAGAAAGTAATAAAAGGCATGTCCAGCTATCAGCTCCAACTTTTGATTAATGAAAGGTAATGGGAAGTGGTCTTTTCTAGTGAATGAATTCAACTTTCTATAATCAATGAACTCTCCATCCACTTACAAAAATGTACGAATCTCCTTTATCAAATCTACAAAAATGGCCATCATACATCTTTGGAATGTCACAGGAGCATTACATAATCCAAATGGCATCCTCCTGTCTGCAAATGTGCCATAAGGACATGTAAAAGTGGTTTTCTCTTGATCTTCCGAAGCTATTGCAATCTGATTGTAATTTGAGTACCCATCCAGAAAGCAATAAAAGGCATGTGCTTCTATCTACTCCAATGAAAGGTAATAGGAAGTGGTCTTTTCTTGTGAATGAATTCAACTTTCTGTAATCAATGCACACTCTCCATCCACTTACAACTCTTGTAGGAATCAACTTCCCTATCTTATTTTTCATAATGGTTATTCCACCTTTCTTTGGTACACACTGAATCGGGCTCACTTATGAACTCTCGTAGATTGGATAAATGATCCCTGTATCAAGAAGCTTGACCACTTCTTTCTTCACCACTTCTTGCATGTTTAGGTTGAGTCTCCTTCACCTTTCTATTATTGGCTTGTGTCTGTCCTCCATCAAAATCTTGTGCATGCAATAAGAAGGGCTTATTCCCCTAATGTTAGAAATTTGCTAACCAATTGCTTTTATTCTCCTCTTCAGCATGTCTATTAGCAAATCCTCTTGCTCTTTATTAAGTTTAGAGGATATAATCATTGGTAGTGTTTGATTTTCTCCTATAAAAGTATACCTCAAATATTGGGGTAAAGGTTTCAAGTCTAGTTTTGGTGGTTTTATAGTTGATTGTTGTGTAGGCTCAGTGTTTGGTAATTTTATGTATGTTATATTGGGTTGGTGTTTGAGGTGTACTTCATCTTGAGAGGATTGTACCTAAAAACACTTCTTAATATTCTCAATTTCCACAGACTTTGCCAACCTCCATTGTTGGACTTCACTCACACAGTCATCAACAAGATCAACTTGTATACAAAAATCATTATCATAAGGATATTTCATTCTTTGATAGATATTAAACTTACAACTTTCATTCCCCACTCTCAATGTGAGAGTTCCATTATAAACATCAATGATTGCTTTTGCATTGTAAAGAAAAGGCATACCAAGGATTAATGGGACCACCTCATCCTCTTCAAAATCAAGGACTACAAAATTAACTGGGAAAATAATTATTTAGCCCTTACGAGCACATCTTCTACTATGCCTTCTGGTTCCTTCACTATCCTATCTATAAGTTGTAATTAACTATTTATTGGTTTTGCTTCACCTAGCTCCAATTTTTTATAAACACACAAAGGCATAAGATTAATTGAAGCTCTTTAATTATATAAAGCTCTTTGAAAATTTAAATTTCCAATAGAATATAGAATAGTGAGACTCCCTAGATGCTTCCTTTTCAAGGAAGTTTGTTAGAGATGATTGCACTACACTCCTTTGTGAGTGTGACTGTCTCAAACTCCTGTAACTTCTTTTTGATGGAAATTAACTCCTTCAAAAATTTGGCATACTTTGGCATCTGAGAAAGACATTCCATAATAGGCATATTGATGTTGAGTGCCTTAAACCTCTCCCAAAATTTTGCATGTTGTTGGTCATGCTCTTATTTCTTCAACCTTTAAGGATAAGAGGTTGGAGGTTTATAAGGCTTCACCGGTGGTGGTGTTGATTTCTCAACAATCAGTTCTTTATTTTTATCCTCATATTTTTGCTCTTTCTCTACTTGCACTTTAACCCACTCATCTTCTTGTTCTTTCTCCTCTTTCTTCTTCTTTTCTTTCTCATATTCCATATTTGCTTTTGGGGGTTGGATTTTTGTTCCGCTTCTAAAGGTAATAGCCTTCAACTGCTCTTTTGGATTGTTTTCAATGTTGCTTGGCAATGAACCTTGATTCCTCATTAACAAAGAGTTTGCCAACTGCCCCATTTGCACCTCTAAATTATGGATAGAGGAAGAGTGATTATTGAACATAAGCTGAGTGTGTTGGTATATCTACTCAAATTTTCCCTCCAACCTCTTCATAGCCTCATCTTGTTGGTTCATTTTTGTAGACATCACATCCATGAACTTCTCCAACTTACTCTCTAAAGAAGTCCTGAAGATGAACATTTTCATGTTGAAAATTAGGTTGGTGATGTTGTACATTCTATCCTTTAAAACCTGGTAGTGCCGGTGGTCTCCACTGGTTGTTTCCTTGATTGCTCCAAGAGAAATTAGGATGATTTCTCCAGCTTGGATTGTAGGTATTGCCATGCACTTAGTTCTGCTGCCACTTAAAGTTTTTCACATTCTCCATTGACAGTCCTTGCATCAATTAACACTCAATAGTTAGATGACCACCCTAGCATAATTCATAAAAAGAAGACAAGCAAGATGTAGATACAATATTAACACTCAATTGACCCCCTCTCTTTAGAGTAGCCCTTTCATTAGACTAGAGGCTTTAGGTGTTAGCCATTTCATCAAAAAATTCCAAAGCATCTTCAAGAGTCTTCGTCATGATGGTTCCCCTAGTTAAGGCATCAATGTTCACTCTAACTGCTGGATTTACTCTTCTGTAGAGAGATTGCACCAAATCTGATGAAGGAATCAATTATGGTGGACACTGTCTCTGAAGATCCTTAAACCTGTCCCAACACTCATAGAAGCTCTCATCCTCTTTTCAATAGAAAGAGTTTATTTCATTTTTTATTTGAGTACTTTATCTGGTGGAAAGAACTTGTTGAAGAAGGCTATGTAAAGCTCGTGCCATATGTTGATGTAATTGGGTGGCAAGCTAGTGAACCACCTCTTGGCTCTATTCATCAATGAAAATGGAAAGATTATCAATAGGATTACTTCAGGCTGCACTCCATTCATCTTGAAGATTGAGCAATACTCCAAAAATTGAGTCATATGACCAATTGGATCCGCATGTGGTAATCCACTAAATTATAAATTTTTGATCATTTGGATCATGCAGGTTTAATTTCAAAGTTGTTTACTATAACCACCAGCCTCACAATTAGATTTTGATCACCTTGGACATTGGGACTCATAAAGTCCCTTATAGTTCTTTGGCCATTTTGCGTTACACATTCTACTGGAGGCGGTGTAGATGATAGGGTTTAGCGCGCGTCCAAGATTTTAGCAATCACAACACTATTTGAGCTTATGGCTCCAGGGAACACACTAACTATATGACAAAGACATGGTGTGGAGATGAGGAGTCACCATCTAGAGTAATAATTGGGACCAGTTAAAGGTGGTGGTAACTCGATTCTCTAAAAGAAATTAGCTCCACAACCAGGAAATTCTAGGAACGGAATACCAACTTCTTTTAGTCTTGTGTTCTTTAAAATTAGTTTATGAATTACAATCTTATTCCCTGATTACATGCAATTTCATTAAACACTATTTGAACATCCATTTAACCCTAAGCCAACCAATCCATGAAAAAAGCATATAAAAATGCATTCAAGGCGCAACGTCCCTAAATCTAAACTATATTTGATTTTAATTTTAAGTTAGCTAAGTCTACTTATTTATTTACAAGTGAAAATAGAACTAAGAGTGATCCTACTTTTTAATTAATTAATGAGCTTAAGTCTATCAAGTTTTAATTCTAAAAAGTGGGCCTAAGTCTACCAAATTTTAAAAGAAAAATGTATTTAATTTAATGGACCTAATTCTACTTATTTTAAATTAAATGAAATGATCTTAAATCTATTTATTTAGAAATGCTAAATTAATGGGCTGAACTAAGTCTAAATTTATTTTATTAAATAAAATGGGCTTAAGTCTAATTTAACCTAAATGAGCCTAAATTAATTTTAAAATTAATTAAAACTTAAGACCAATTTTAAAGTTAATTAAAACTTAAAATGAATTTTAAAGTTAATTAACACTTAAAACCAATTTTAAAGTTAATTAACACTTAAAACCAATTTTAAAGGCCTATTATTTAATGAGTTAATACCTAACGTGGGCTTGAGGCCCAAAATGAATAAAAATAAAAACAAGCCTAAATAAATAAAATAAACAAATAACAGATCAAATATACTGTGATTTCTGACCCTAATTTCAATATACATGCAACCTAAAAATAACTACTGTCATCTTTGATTTTAATTCTGATTTTTACTAAATTGAACCTAATTTACTAATTAATTTTAAAGTGCAAAAAATTAAAATTCCACTATTTTCCCACTATTGGTGCTATTACAAATCCTATGTATAAACTAATTAATTACGTGCCCAAATAAACCAAATAAATAAAAAAAACACAGAATAAAAAAGGATACAAAAATGATAATAAAAATAAAAGCTAATATGAAATAACTACATAATTAAAATCCATGGCGTTCTATGAATCTTCACGAGTATTTTGTCAACTACATATTTTGCTAACTACGTCTTCTTCAGGGTGTTTATCTCCATAGTTAAGAAAGAAAAAGAAAACACAGAGAAAACAATAAACGTGATTAGAAGGACAAATAAAGGAAATAAAAATAAATAAAAATAAAGAATAATAAAATGAAGAAAAAGAAGGATTAAAACAGAATAAAAGAAAGGAAACAAAGAAGAAGAAGAAGCGGGATATAGTGCAGATGTCGTTTGATTACTCCTCAGGATTGATTTAATAACCATTTTGGTATAGAATCCATAGAATCTTGTCTCTCTTCTCAGGGCTTTCTGTGTTTGTTTTTAAAAAGAACGTAAGGAAAACTTTTCTTTTTTGTAAAACCTTCAGTCAGTTCTCTTTTTTCTCTCTTTTTTTAATCTTATCTCTTTTTGTTCTCAGTACTCTGCCTCTCTCAATTTTTCTTTTTTTTTTTTAATTTTCAGAGCTCCCTCCCTCTTTCTTCTTTTTTTCTCTCTGCATTCTTTCTTTCTTTGTGTTGCCTCCTTTCCTTTTAACTTCTGCCCATAAAATAACCCCTTGTAGATTAGGTTGTTAGCAGGAGAAGATAAATTCTCTCATTATTCCTAAAAATCAACAGGATAAAAATTATCATCACCGGATCATGTGTCGCATTTACACTGCTATCCCAAAATTGGGTGCTTATAGTTACCCCCCTTTGTCGCAGTTTGCTTGACAAATCGCAGCAAAGCAAAAATAAGCACACAGTTTCTAAGATAAAGAGTTAGGATACTTACTTGTGCATCTTGACACTTCTATTTGTAATCGATGTTTAAATTACTGTACAACATCATGCAGAAGGCTAAAGCAAATTTCATTATAATCCCTATGGGATGTCTAGTGAAAAAGTGATTTTGAAGATACACTATAGTTCTTGTGGAACGTCTAGCAGTGATGCCATAACTATCGTGTAGTGTCTAGCTTATTGCACTATATTCCCTGTGGGAAGTCTAGTGAAGTGATTTTGAAGAAATTAGCTATATTCTCTGTGGGATGTCTAGCCATGAGACTGATTTCATTATATTCCTTGTGGTATGTCTAGCGAAGTGATGCTATAATTACGATGTAGTGTCTGGCTTATTGCACTATATTCCCTGTGGGACGTCTAGTGAAGTGAAATTAGCTCCCTGTGGGACATCTAGCTATGTGAGAAATTTTGTTATATTCCTTGTGGGACGTCTAACAAAGTGATGCTATAACTACTATGTAGTGTCTAGCAAACCATGATCTTATAATAGGTCAGACAGTAAGAGATTTTGAACTCTTATTATAACTATTGTGTAGTGTCTAACAAAAGTGAAATTTAAAATGTTGTTATAGCTACTGTGTAGCATATAACAAAAATGAAATTGAAATTTGAGTTATAGCTATCGTATAGCATATAACAAAGTGAAACTGAAAATTTAGTTATAGCTACTATGTAGCATATAACTTAATGAAATTGAAAATTTCACATGCAATGCGTGCAAAAATAAAATTTTGTGTGGACTGATTTTGAAAATTTTATGCTGATTAATTATGCATTTGTGCTAATAATTTAACAATTCATAGAATTATTAAATTATGTAAATGATTGTATGGTTTTCTAACTTTAATTAGGAATTAATTCCTAATTTAATTCAGGACTAGATTGCAAGAAAAATTATTGGACTTGAATGCAAAAAAACTTAGTGGATTAAAGTGAACATTTTCCACCTTATTATATCCTTGTCAACTTCTTCTTTTCCCAATCATTCTCTTTGCCTTTTCTTTTTTTTTTTCTTTTCATTTCCTTTCCCTTTCACTTTCACTTCAAATTTGGTTTTTCTTTTTTCAATTACTTCTTTATCTAACATCATATTTTGGATCTGTCTGATCCTATGGCTCACCCACCATGTAGACCATGCGGAAGAGCTGATGTTCTAGCAGATCCACCTATCATGGCCCAACATTTTTCTTAAAACAATTTAGGCTTGAATGAAGGTGCAACTCTACTTCCTCTGACCTGACTGGACCTATATTGTTGCTCAAATGCTGGTGATGATGTAAGCTTTGCTTCTTCTGCTTTTATTTTTGCAAAATTTAATTTTATTATGTTTAATTAGTGACTAAAACTAGATAGAATAATGCACAAATTAAACATGCATGTTAATAAAACTAAAGAACAATTTTATTGATTAACAAAATAAATCATGAAAATAAAAAAAAAATTTCTGGAAAAAGTAGGAGTTAGTCATGAAAATCAAAGCCAAATTGCATGCATAATAAATCCAGAGTCAAGGTTTTTTTATCAGGATTCCAAATTACAGATCAGAATTATAGATCTCTGATTAGAATTCTATAATTTCGATCGAAATTATAGATTAATGGTCAGGAATCTAGATTTTCGATCAGAATTCTGGATTTCTAATCGGAATTTTAGATTTCCGATTAGAAATCCAGTTTTCCGATTACTCCAAAAAATTAATTTTTCATTTATTTATTTTTTTAACAAAATAATAATAATAATAAAATAAAGAAAAATTCAATTAAAAATGCAAAGTAAAATAAAATGAAAAATGGTTTTATCTTTCATGAACTCTTCTTAGAAAGCATAGAAATTTTTGGGTTGCTTTCACTTGGCTCGTGAGCTTTTCCATGGCCTTCCTTAGCAGGTGACTCGATATATCTGGGCATTGGCTTCAGATGTTTTATTACTGCTCTACCTACTAAGCGAGGGAGATTAGACCATTATTCTCTTTTCGTGCTAATTGAGAGGTGGTGGATACCACCCATACTTTCCACACATGAGTTGGTGAGCTAACTATATCACCGATGAGCTTCTCAGCTATCACCGGGATTACTTTTGGAGGTACTCCAGTTACTTTCAATATTAGCTACTATAATCTATCTGAGGTTGCTAGCAACCAGTATGTTCGTGACTTATTAGGATTTATGCCGGTATGGAGGAATTGGAAGAATGTCATACTATCCTCTCTTGTCCAGAGCTTCAGGCGACTGCCTACTACTACTCCTTGTCAGATTATCCAGAAGGTGAGGTGTTTTCTTTTGATATTGCTAGGCACCACCTTATTTTATGAGACCAGTCATGAGGTTAGCATTGCACTCCTTGGTCCTTTTCGTGACTTAGACCAAGTCACCACATTTGATTGGGGTTCTACAGCACTCGCCTATCTATACTATAGACTTGACACAGTTTGCAGAGGCACAGTCACTATGTGTGGCTTCTAGTAGATCCTACATGTATGTTCCCTTAAATCTCTCAATTTCCTTTCATCTGTAATCCTTCTGCCTTGTCTTGATCATTTGTTTTTTTTAGATTTGGATTATCGAGATTAGAGTGATTCGAGGCTTTAATGTTGTTAGCCTTGATAGGAGCTTTTCACTTATGCAGAGATAGGGCTCTTTTAGACTTTCTAGCATCAGACATGATCTCCAAACTTATCAAGAACAACTGAACACCTTGGAATGGGACCTGGTAAGAAAAATAAATGAAATTATTAGCATTTCATAAGCTGTAAAAATTAAATAAAATTTAACTAATTAAATACAAAAATTGCAGGTAAAGTCTGATTACCTAGATGGGTTCGAAGATGTTTAGCGATATGATTTCATGATTGCTCCTACCAAACTTGAGACTATGAGAGTTTTACTCCCTGGATATGGTTGTAAGATGTGGTATATTAGAGACCGTGTGTATCGTTGGTTTGTAGGACCTTTTAAGTGGCACGTTCCTTCTCCTATACCAGTGTCA
This sequence comes from Mallotus repandus, assembly GCA_949671775.1. Taxonomy (NCBI): domain Eukaryota; kingdom Viridiplantae; phylum Streptophyta; class Magnoliopsida; order Malpighiales; family Euphorbiaceae; genus Mallotus; species Mallotus repandus. The sequence continues at coordinate 14,500 of CATIWM010159869.1, read as the reverse complement.
ATGTTAAGGAGTTGTAGCTTGACTGGCCCAAACCTAAGGGTAGCTCTAGAGGGATATGATGCTTCAACCCTGCTTGAGCGTTCTTGTGACTATAAGCGGTATATTTAACAAAACCTACTAGAGTGAGTTCCTACTGATTTAGAAGAGGTGCTAACATCCCTCTTATTTCCTACAGGTTGAGAGAGTTGGTTCTCCTATTGCAAATGAAGAAATAGAGGAGCATACTGAGACTGTTCGGACTAAGACTGAGAGGACCGGGCGTGATCATGAGTCCCATACTCAGTATACTAAGACTGTTCATAGTGAGGGCTCTACCAGTGTCACCCCTGGTGATATTTCACTCTTGGATAGATCGATGTATTACAAGGCTCCTACAGTCCAGACTCCTGTTGAGCAGTATATGTCTTTTGACCATACTCAGCTTTCTAGCTTTTTCCCTCCAGATGCTTCTCATGTGAGTACAATTAGCTATTTTATCTGTATAATCTAAATATTTAACGTTAATGTTAGTAAGGAATTTGTATTACAGGTTCCTCGGATGTAAGCGGAGTACCTGTATAACCTTGCCTCGTCTCAGAGGTTATTTATCATGGAAGTTACAGATAGCTGGAGAGTAAGTATTTACAACAAATAGGCAAATATATGCATGTTATGCATGATTCTAACTATTTAAATTCAAAAGAACTATGTTAATAGTTTGGAGTGCCAGAACGAGCGACTTCGACAATAGTTAGAGGGTCTGGGTATTGATCCTTATGGCATTGGGACTTCGACATCTAGGGCTCCTGATACTTATTATCACGATGATCCGACCAGAGGGTGGAGTCCTTGGCCAGACACTGGACCTCATGATGACTGAGCATATTTTAGACTATCTTTTTATCACCTCTGTCTTCTAACTACTTCTCAGTGAGTTTATGCTTTCTGATTATCTTTTGATGTACTATTTATTTTCTAAATTCTAAGCTATTTTGACTTCTTTGTAGAACTGAATCATCTTTCTGTTCTTGAATGAGTTTAAAATGTTGTTTTCCCTTAAACCAATTTTCAATTAATAAATAAGTAAGTAAATAAGATAAAAGGCATAATTTAACTCTCTTTTTTTTTACAAAAATCCTTTCATCTATTTATCCTATTATCCTTTATTTATCTATCTAATTATATCCATTTATCTTATTATCTATCTATTTATCTTATCACCTATTTATCTATTAACTTAAATTTGATTTTATCAGGAAAAGAAAATTTTAATCTCATCCAACTTCATCCTTTTCTCTATATAAGAACTCATGAAAAAATCAATTCCATCATTCCTCTTTCACTTCACCCACATCATGACCCAAGCTTGTCTCCAGTTGATGAAGACATTCCTTAAAAGCCTTAATGGAAATGACTGGAACAAGCTTCTTCCTTTTCATGCCAAATCACTAAAATCCCTTCAACATTTGAAGATAAACAACAATCTCCTGCATGCTACTGCAACTTTTTAGGATGCTAAGGACCACGTGTTCAGGTTTAATAGAGAAGAGCTATGTCCATTAATTGAGGAATTTGCTACCATATTGGGGTGTTCACTTGATTCAACTGCTATAATTGCTCTCCTTGACCTAGATATGCAATTTCCTGGCAAACTAGTTGCATTCTTTGATATGCCCTAAGATGGCATTTATCTGTATGCTTCTCACCCTAGGACCATGAATCTTTCGTCCCTGATAACTACTTATGAAACAAAGGATAAAAACAGTGATGCTTGGATCAGAACCATCTCTTTCTGCCTATATGCTCAATTTCTACTAATTTTTGCACATGGAGATACTAACACAAGGATTATGAGTATTTTAGAATAAATGGAGACTTGAGGTAGCCTCATGCCTGTTATTCTTACTGAGACTATCATTGGGTTAGACAATTTTAAGACACAGAACCATCTTTCAGGCAGCTTACTTCTCCTTCAGGTATGTAACCATAATCTTTTTTTTTATCATTTTTGCATTAATTTTTGCCTAAGCTACCCTTTTTGGGTTTTCAACTTAGTAGGCTTGCCCTAACTTTTACCTAAGCTGCCCTTTTGTGTTTTCAACTTAGCAGGCTTTATTTTTGCCTGAGCCGCCCTTTCGGGTTTTCAACTTAGCAATTTTATTAGTTTATATCTTATATATTTTCTCTCTTTTATTTATATTTTCTTCTTTTTTTAGATTTGGTTACAAGAGAAGTTGAGTTTACTTAATGCTCATGCTAATCTCCTGACCTATCAACCTCATCAGTTACAGTCTCGTCCTTTAAGAATCAAGAACATACACTCTGCTAACCAATGGGTTAGTTGGATGAAAAACATTGCAGATGTTTAGATTACAGGGACCTGCCCTTGGTGGAGATTGAAAATTGTAATCATTAACTTATATGACCACTGTGTTCCTATTTTTGGGCAACGCTTCTCTACTTTCTTTTCTCCTTCTCGCTTATGCTGTCAATACGGACGTCCTCAATTCATTGTCACTGTTCTCACTAACTTTGAAAGCTTTCTTTGAGATAGGATTTTCTAGACAAGGTAAAGAATTTATGGCCTTGAAGGACCCTTGAACGTAATCTGAACCCAAATTCTGATGTGACCACTGACGACACCTACAAGGCTTGGGTTTTTATGCAGATTACTGAACCACTAGGATTTACTGGGAACAAGGGAGGTCAAATGATATAGGATGAGTCACAAAAGAAGAAATAAAAGATATAGCTAAAAAGTGGTCTCATAGTTCTAGTTTCTAGGCTTGTATGTTCTGTTTTCCTTTAAGAACTTATGCTTTATAATAAAGATAGAACATGCAATGTTAAAACAGAAACTCCATATCAATTCCATTCATTAATCAGGGCCAAAATGAGTACATTTGTCACATCATATGAAACAACTCTTGTTATCAGCTAGTTCTTTCAGATTTTCTAACTGAATATTTTTCTCTCCCATTTTTATTTCCCTAATTTTTGCCCGACTAGCCCTTTGTGGGTTATCTAATCAATGGGACCACTTTTATTTATTCCCTAATTTTGGCCTGTCAGCCTTTTACAGGTTTTTTGAACAATGGGAATGTCCTAACTTTTGCCTGACTAGCCTTTTCAGGTTTTCTAGCCAGCGAACTTTTATTTCTTTATACTACTTTTTATTGTATTTATTTACAAGTAGTATTTCTTAAGACGATCCAAGTTGACTTGCTCTGTGAACTCATTTCCTTCAAGATCCGATAACTTTGTAGCTCCCTTAGGTAGAACCGCTTTGACTAAATATGGTCCTTCCCAATTCGGTCTAAACTTTCCTCTTGGATCAAACACTATTGACCTTGACTATTTCAAAACCATATCCCTAGCCTTTATTTTCTAGGCCTAACCTTCTTGTTGAATGACCTTACTATCCATTTCTGATAAATCTGAGTGTGAAATAAAGTGTCCATCCTTTTTTCATCCAGAGATACAAGATGATCATATCTCGTTTGTGCCCATTAATTCTCAGGAGTTTTAGCTTCCATCACTACTCTCAAAGACTTGATCTCAGTTTCTATAGGTAGGAATGCTTCATATCCATACACTAATGAAAACGTTGTTTGACCTCTAGCAGTTTGTGATGTAGTTATATATCCCCATAAAGCAAAAGAGAGATATTCAGACCACTCTTTGTATATTTTAACCATCTTAAAGTGGATTTTCTTGACATTTTTATTAGCTGCTTCAACTGCTCCATTAGCTTAAGGTCGATAAGGCGAAGACTTTTGATGCTCAATCTTATACTTTTGTAATAATTCTGCCATTTTTGCTTGAAACTAAACATGTTTATCTGTAACAATATGATGCGGAACCCCATATCTGTAGATGAGATTCTTTTCAATAAACATTGCCATCTGTTTTGCTTTCAGAGTACCAACTGATTCAACTTCTACCCATCTGGAAAAGTAGTCTATTGCCGCCATTATATATTTATCCCCATTTGATGTTGTCGGCCTTATTTCTCCAATGATGTCTATTCCCCACACTGCAAAGGGCCAAGGGGATGATAAGCTATTTAGTACCGTAGGAGGGAGATGATTAATATTCCCATGTATTTGACACTGGTGACATTATCTCACTATTCGAATACAATCCCTTTCCATACTCATCCAGTAATACCCTTGCCTAACTATTTTCTTTGCTAAGATTACTGCATTCATATGAGACCCACAAACCCTTGCATGAATCTCTTTCATTACTTGTTTAGCTTTGTCTTTCTTGAGGCATCTTAACTGTGTCCTATTCCGTATTCTCTTGTATAATACACCATCATGACTTGTGTAATTATGTGCAAGAACACGAAGAGCATATTTTTCTTTGAAGTTGCTTCATCTGGATATTTTCTTTCTTTAATAAATTTTTGGATATCATAAAACCACAGCTTCTCTTCAGGCCCTATCTGAATACCCATAGCTTGCTCACCACCATAACATAGAGCTTTTGCCTTTACAATTACCAAAGGCTTCATTATTAATCCAGTCAGATTATCCCACATTGAAGAGAGTGTTGCCAATGCATCGGCCATTTGACTTTCATCTCTTGATAAGTGAATAAAGAGACATTTGGTGAAAGTCTTCATTAAAGCTTTCAAATAGCAAATGTAAGGCTTTAATTTTTCCTCCTTCACTTTTCATTCCTTATTAGCCTAACTAACAACCAACATTGAATCACCATAGACTAACAATTCCTTAGCTCTGGCTGCTAGAACTGCATCTATTCCATAGATACATGCCTTATACTTAACCATATTATTTGTCACTTTAAAATCTAATTTCTTGGCCATTAGTATGGTTTCCCCTTCTGGCATAACTAGAATTATTCCTAACTCAGCTCCTTTATTATTTATAGCTCCATCAAAGTAAAGCTTCCATTCTCAGCATTCTATCACTGCTAAGTTCTCATCTAGAAACTCAAAATTCCACTGTTCATCACTTTCAACTGCATTCTGAGCTAAGAACTCTACTACTGCCCTTCCCTTGATAACCTTCATAGTGATGTACTCTATATCAAACTCAGTTAAAAGTACTAGCCATCGAGACATTCTCCCAGTCAAAGTAGGTGCTTGAAACAAGTATCTTAGAGGATCTATCTTTGAAACAACTTGTATTTTATACAATTGAAAGTAATGTCTTAACTTTATTGTGGTTGAGATCATAATCAAACATGTCTTTTCTACCAAATCATACTTCTCTTTATATGGTAGAATCGTTTTGCTGAGATAATACATTGCATGCTCTATCCCCTTTGGTCCCTCTGGAGCTAGCATTGCCCCTATTACTTTTTCTTCTAAAGCCAAGTATAAGATCAATGGTTTACCTTGTCTAGGTGGTTTTCAAACTGGTGGATTAGTAAGGTACTTCTTGATCTTATCAGAAGCTTTCTGACATTCGTCATTCCACTTTACAGGTTGATTCTTTCTCAAAAACTTGAAGATAGGGTCACAAATGCTAGTAAGCTTTGCGATAAACCTACTAATGTACAAAAGCTTCCCAATGAACCCACGTACTTCTTTCTCGGTTTTTGGTGCCGGCATCTATTGAATAGCCTTGATTTTTTTTGGATCTACTTCTATTCCTCTATCACTAACTATATGCCCTAGCAGCTTGCCCGAAGTTACCCCAAAGACACATTTCTTCGGATTGAGCCTTAGATTATACCTCAAAGTTCTAGCTAGAAATTTATCCAAAGCTTCAAAGTGTCCCTCTCTTGTTTCTAACTTGACAATCATGTCATCCATGTATACCTCCACCTCTTTATGCATCATGTCATGAAATAAAGCGGTTGCTGCTCTCACATTTACTAATCCAAAAGGCATCACCTTGTAATAATATGTCCGCCATTCTGTGACGAAACCAGTCATGATCTTATCTATTACTACTATAATTATCTAGTTGTAACCTGAGAATCTGTCTATAAAAGAGTACATTATACTAGATGTTGCACTATCTACAGTCACATCAATGTGGGGTAAAGGAAAGTCGTCTTTTAGACAGGCTTTATTTAAATCTCTAAAGTCCACACACATTCGAACCCTTCCGTCTTTTTTGGGGACCAGCACTATATTTTCTAAAAATTGAGGGTAGTCTACTATCTCTAGAAAGTTAGCATGGATTTGCTTAGTAATTTCTTCTTTTATCTTTTCTGTCCATTCTGGTCTTAAACATTGAAGTTTTTGCTTAACCAATTTAATTTCTAGATACATTAGAATGTGATGTTCTACAATATCTCTATCTAAACCTGGCATATCTTCATAGGACCAAGCAAATACTACCTTTCTTTTTGTTAATATTCTCTCTAGATTTTCCCTCTCTTCAGGAGTTAAGTCATGTGATATAGAAATATTCTTAGGTTTTTCATTTGTGCCTAAGTTTAATGAATCTAGTTGAATGGAATTAATGCCAAACATGTATGGATGATCAAAATTACAATGCACAGAACTATTGTGATGCAGATCACAGAAGTAAGCCAAACCAGAGTTCATATCATTAACCACAAGAAAAATAGAGTTTTCATCCTTAAAAAGACCAGACATTATTACATCAATTTCTTTATAAAAAAATCACTAAAGCTATTACTAATGATGGTAGCTCAATCCTGTGGTGGCTCTTTTTCAAGTGGCAGACACAACAGTTCCTCAGCAGCCATATCTCCTATCTTTTCAGCTACTTGCTTCATGACTTTCTCTTTGTTGTCCTTCACTAAGTTCTCAACAATCTTCTCCTTAAAGATTTGAAAACCAAGAACATCCACACCAGCAACATTGACAAGTTCTTTTGCGCTAAGGCTGAACTTTCCTTTTCCTTCCTTTATGAAGTTCTCACTCAGCGGCCCCACTCTTTCCAAGAACTTCTTTTTTTTTCCCTCTTGCCTTCTTCATTGCTCTTTTACCACTTGATCCTATTTTGGTGTAGCCCAATCATGTTGTATCATCTTAGCTTTTAAAATCTGGAAGTTCTGGGCTTCCCTGTTCATTCTTTCCTAGTCCCTGTCTAGCTTAATAATTCATCTTCTTGATCTTTCTTGCAACCCTCAGATCCATCTTGGTTCCATTAAATATCCCAGCTACATGGAAATCAGGAGGAGCAATTACTTATTTTTGACTATCCAATATTGCTGTCACTAATTTATTCATACTAGCATCAATAGTCACAACTTCTCCTTCATGAGGGAATTTTATCTTCTAGTGCATGGTTGAGGGTACTCCCCCCAAGACATGAAACCACAGTCTTCCCAAAAGTAAGGAATAGGTAATAGGGATGTCCAGTACAGTAAACTCTACAAATGACTCTACATGCCCAATTTTTATAGGCCCTCTATACTTGTGCTGTCATTATAAGCCCTAATTACAAGGTTTGAATTTGTCAGGTCCTCCACTTTCAAACCTATATTAGACAGGATTTGTAATGGACAGACATTTATTGTTGAACCGCCATCCACCATTACATAATTAGTCTTTTTCCCTCTTACTTCAGTTGGGATAAATAGAGCTTTGTTATAATTCCTTCCTTCCAATGGCAAATCCTCATATGAGAATGTAATTGCACTGTGCTTCTTTTATGTTACTTTAGTGACCGTAGCCTCTGGTTTAGCAGTGGTTTCAATACTTATTCTTGCTAAAGCTTTGATAAGAGCTTTTCTATGGCTGCTAGAATGCATTAACAACTCCCAAATTCTCACATTCACCGTTGCCTTCTTAAGCTGCTCAAGAATTAAATCATCCTTCTACTCATCTTTCTCTTCCTCTTCATTTGCTTCCTCTTTCTCTACTACTTTCTTTATTTTCTTTTCAATTGGTTTAGAGTTCTTGCCACTCCTAGTAACATGGCTTACTTCAGGGTCATCAGCGCATAAATTATAACTTTTAGTATCTTCATCAAAACTATACTAAATGTCAATTGTGCCAATGGTTCAATCTCTCTTTTGATCTTTCCATTCCTAAACTATGCATATTTTTTTCTTACCCAGCTTCTCAATATCAAACTTGTTGAAATATTGACCAACAAATCTTTAACTCCTTGTTGTGACTATTCAGGAGCCAAAGGTTCTTTACCCTTTTCATTTGGTAAATCTTCATTATCAAATTCTTCACCCCATCCTCTAGCCATGACTGACTCCATGGGAATGTCAAAAGAAGGTGGTTTAGAATAAAATACGTTGTAATCAAATTTACCTGAAGGCTAGCCCAGTAAATATTTAACTCCCCTTTGTGATTGTTCAGGAGTTGAAGGTTCTTTACGCTCTTCATTGAGTGAATCCTCATCATCAAACTCTTCACCCCATCCTCCAGGCATGACTAACTCAATGGGTATGTCAAAAGAAGGTGGTTTATAGTAGAATACTTTATAGTTAGATTTACCCGAAGGCTGGCCCAATAAATCTTCAACTCCCCTTTATGGTTGTTCAGAAGTCAAAGGTATCTCAAGTTTCTCCTCACTAGTAATGGCATCAGGAGATTGCTCATCAATTTTAGGGTTTATGTTCTCAAAAGAGCTTAGCACTTCTTCCTCACTAACTCCTGAATTAATTATCATGGTGGCTGGAGGTGGAACATTTCGGTAGTTTGGGAAAGGGTTCTTTTTAGTGCTTGGGTTCGAATTTGATTTTTCGGGATCTGTGATTCTTCCAGAGTCTATCAAGTTTTGGATTTCATGTTTTAGGCGGATGCAAGTGTCTGTAGAATGGCCAACAACTAGTGAAATTTGTAGTAACTGTTTGGAACATAGCTTGGGATATTTGGGTTTTGTGGTTTAGAATAGATTAAAGGTTGAAGTAGGCCTTTTTGTATTAGACGATCTAGGACTTTGGAAAGGGGTTGGTTGAAATTTAAGAATCTCCTTGGTTGTTGGACTGCACGCACTTCCATAGATCGACTAGTACTTCCTTGTTGTGTTCCCCCAATAGGATAGTTCCTTGCCCCTGTGCTAATAGAGCATTTTTTTTTCATTCTTAATCTCCTCAGCTTGCAAACCATCATCATAAAGGTCCATAAAAATTTTTGGGTTCATCATTTGCAACTTTCCAACCAAATTAGGTGACACATTACAAACAATCATGCTAACCTGATCCTTCTCAGCTAATTTATTTTTTATCAATCCTACCTTGTTCATAAATTTAATCAAGAAATCAGAAAATGACTCATTAGGTTTTTGCTTAGTCAGTTATAAATCCCTGATAGATACTTCCAGCTTGGTATTATAATCATATTACTTTAAGAAAGCAGTACAAAGTTCTCTCCAATCAGCCTGGACATATTTCTCTAAACTATAATACCAATTCACAGCTATACCCTCCAAGGATAATACAAATAGCTTTGTAACTACTGCTAATAGAGCTTTAGTGGTGCTCATAGTAGTTGTGTATTAGCTGAGGTGAATCCTTGGGTCTCTAGTACCATCAAATTTCTATAGTTGAGGCATTTTAAATTTATCAGGCAATTTATCCCCTTCAACTTGCAACATATCATCAAAATCAAATGAGTAATCCATGCCTTTCCCTCTTATTAGCTCTTCCATCTTGGGCATTTTTAAAGTTAGTGCTTGCATCTACTTGGATTCATGTCTTGTACTAATTCAAGTGATTCTTTTTTTGCCTTCTCTATCATGTAATTCTCAACATCTTCAAGTTTTACTTTAACAGCAGGCACATTTCTAATAGTAAGTTGACCTTCAGCACTATAAATTAAAGTAGCAACAGGTGGACCATCTACAACAGATGGAATAACTGGAGTAAAAGGTATAGTAGTAGGAACAAGTACATTTACAGGTGATTGTGCTAATCCAGCTAAGGCTTGTCTCAGTTCATCTTGCATCATGGCTCTTATGTCATCCATCAATGCTCCTTTGATATATTCCAAAGTCCAATTTCCTTTTTATTCTGGGTCCATTTCTTTTGCTTGACTAGTTGGAGCTTGTGCAGCTTCTAGGTAGAGTGGGTTGATAGGACTCTTTTCTAAAATTTTAAGAATCTCTTTAATTATGGATTATGGACTCGAATCGGTTCTCACTAATATTCCACCTCTTCATTCCCAAACATAAGAAGATCTGGATGAATCTATGATGGCTGTAGAAAAAGGTGTTAGTATGATGCATGAACTATGTGTATGCATGTATGCATAATGCACGTGCTATACAACAAGTAGCAAGTAACAAATCAAATGTACAACATATATCCTTCCAACCTTATTCCTCCCACAAGACTATTCAATGGTGAGTCTCTTTCCTAGGATTTTTTATCTTGGCCTTTAATATCAACAGGGGATATCAAGAACTGACGCACATGCCAAAACTCTCAAAGCAATAAAAGTAGAGAAATAGCATTTCTAGGTATAAAAGTATAACCCAATCTTTATTAGCCCAAATGGGCTTTTTAAAGTATGGGTTTGGACTTTTATAAATCGAAATACCTCATAGCAACATACACAAGCAAGTTGGGTAATCCTAAGGGAAGTTACTAGGCCACTACATGAGCTGAGTCTGGTAGAAAAGTTAAGGTCCTCTTAGCAAGATGCCCTCCTTTAAAAATTGAGTTACAGGCCAAGGTCCGAGGGGCCCGACATCCTTTGCAAACTTGAGAGAAGACTACCCCCCCTTTAGGACTTAGGTTACAGACTTATGAGCGACCTGAGGTTTGAAGGGACATGGTAACTTTGCTGAATAGGACATCAATTCCGTTTACGGGACAAGGACAAATGTTTTGTCTCTGAGGGATGCAAAATGCTTTTCATGTTTGGAGATGCCACCTAGTTTCTAGAAAACCAAGAAAAGATGAAAGGGATGGCATCAGGTCACTCAAGGAGTATCGTCCCCAGCAGAGATTCTGGGCTCGGGAGATCTCGTATACTTTTTGACTATTTCTCATTTCAATAATCAATACGTGGCTACCGCAACACTCAAGTTTTGGTAATGAAAATTGATATATATGCATTCATATAAGCACATTGATAATAATGGAAAGTACGAGAAATTCAGCATAATAATTTACAAGGCTTTCCTAGTAAATACATATGAAAGAGAAAAAGTGCAAAAAAGTAAATCTAGTCCTAATCTAGAATATACCTGCAAAACAGAGGTTAACACAACTATGTGTGATTCCATCTATTCATCCACTCGGACAATATATAGGCACGATAAAGATGATTAATGCATTGTGAACAATTAAACATATGCACGTAGCTTATGCTCTAGCAGGAATTATTATAAAGCATTTTTAAATTAAAAGATAAGTAGTAGATAATGATGATTACATCATTGGATCGTAATATCAAAGCTCTAGATTAGATAAGGAGCTTTCATGTTTATTGAATGCATATTGATGCAAAATGACAGTTAATTATGAACAAAGCAGAGATTATTCAATCAGCTTGTAAATTGCCAATCTCATCACACAATCACAACAATTTCTCAACTGCTGGCGGTGATAAAATAAAATGCAACATAGTAAAATAAATGTGCAAAAATGATTATTTGGTCCTTAGATTCGACTGAGCTTGTTTTGTGTTTTTAAAGCTTTAGCTTTGAGAGATTTTCAAGCTTTCCTCGTCGAGAGGTTGAAAATGATGTATAGAATATAAATTCATATACCTTTGGAGCGTGCTTTGACAAAGATGAGGGTGGGTTTGGTACAAAAGTGGTCTAAAAAATCCTACGAAAAATGTAGAAAGTAGGCTAAAAGTGTGTGAATTGGGACTCCTAAGCTTTCAATTCAACAGTGTTTTAGTGTGTGTGTGGCTTTGGCCTTTTTTTCCTTTAGCTCTTGCCTTGCCAAAGTGGGGGGTAGAGACCCCTATTTATAAAGAAATGTGCCCAAAAAAGTGTAAAAATTGGTGAAAATACGCGTGATCGTGCACCTAGGACACATGATCACACCTTTGGAACGCGTGATCATGCCCCAGGACACCCAGCAGCGTGATCACGCGCTCTTGCATGCCTCATGTGGCCTTCCTGGGCTCCGATCGTGCTATTTTAGGGGTGTTTTTTAGGGTTTTTGGACCTTCTAGACGAGTTTCTGAGGTTTTTTTTATCAAAATCAGCTTCCATTTTCATGAGTGAGCAAGATGTGTTTGTGTGTGATCACAAGCTACTTCTCGGGGTTGCACATACTATTCCGGGGTCACTTCTGAAAGTTTTAAGGGCCTACAGACATGTTTCCAACATTCGTTTTATGAAAATCAACTTCCAATTTTCATGAAGCTGAACTTCGATCTTATGAGTTGAACACCGGTATGATGAGTTGCTCATTTTGAGCAATGTTTGCTTAAAACGAGCGACTTACCACTCCGATTATTCGTAATTCATAAAATTGGGGTATAACTTAATGATTCGAAGGTTGATTTTGATCAATTTGGGCTTTTCAGATTCTAGGGACGCTTTATAGGTGGTACTAATGAACAAACACTTGTCATGTTTGGAGAAATATTTTCATCACTGGACCTTTTTAAGGACAGTCAAAATTCAATGTATGACAGTTGCCCTACTTTACGTGTGTTGCATAATACTCTAGTACTGATATCAATACACGTGAAGCAAATGCAGAGATGTAAAAATAGTTTTTAAGGAGAGGTACTTACCTGATGGTGTGCTGTTTAGTCTTTGACTTCAGGCCCATCGTTTGTTGATGTCATTTGATTGGCGTAGCTGCCGCTTATTTGTGTATCTTATAATTCTTTTGGGTGAGGCGAGATGATGCTTTCATAACCTCCTTAGGTATCAATGTAAATGCTACTAAGCAGATGTGATGCTTTTAAGCCGATGAGATGCTACTAAGTAGATGTGGTGCTTCTAAGCGGGGAAAAAATGCTTCTAATGCTTCTAAGCAAATAAATGCTACTAAGCAGATGCGATGCTCCAAAGTAGATGAAATGCTTCTAAGCGAATGAAAAAAATGCTTCTAAGTAGTGAAATGCTTTTAAGCAGATGCAATGCTACTAAGCAGATAGAATGCTTCTAAGCAAATGAAATGCTTATAAGCAGATGAAATGCTTCTAAGTGGATGAAAAATGCTTCTAAGCGGATGCAAAAATGCTTCTAAGCGGATGCAAAAATGCTTCCAAGCAGTGATAATGCTTCTCAGTGAAAAAAATGCTACTAAGCGGTGATGATGCAGTAATGATGCAGTGATGATGTCATTATTTCTCGTGTTTTGAGCGTTATTTCATGACATGTTAATTGTGATAATTGTATATATGACATGCTTATGTTATCTGTGACTGAATTTTCTTTTTGTGAACGACTTTTTGAGATAGTGATGTCAAATATAGTGTCCTAAAACATACAATGCTCGTGTTTGTGTGATTCATGCATGTTTTTTGTGCATTCTTTTAGTAAAATGTAAGTTTGAGACCCTAGGAATGCGTGTGTATGGGTCTCAATGCGTGCATCCATGAACCTTGGAGTTCGTGACGCTCTGAAGGGCATGTGGTCATGCGCTCCGAGGTGTGTCTGATGTCTATAAAATGAACTCATTTTCAAGTTCGGGGTGACTTACCTATTTTCTGACCTTTTTCAAGCCCCTTTTTGAGTTTTTTGGACTACTTTTCTTCTAGTATTATTGCTTCATAGAGTGTGGAAATTATTGACTTGCCTCTTATTCCTGAGGATCTTAGTGACTTTGGCGATGTGAATACCGCTTCTTTTTCTTTTGATGAGTTTTTTTAGAGGATGAGGCAGTTCTCACGTAGATTGGTGCAGGGACCTCTACTGCTAGAGGTACAGAGGCTGATGGGACCTATGGCGGAGCCTCTCTTCATTCTCCTTGACTTTCCAGGGCGATCTAGTTCCTGTTGTCTATAGCCTGAAGAATCATGAATGGACCATTCATCATCAATCAATTAGTTCACTTACTTAGCTCTTATTGTAGTTAGCTTCGCTTGTCGTAGTTCTAGCTACTTATTATATGTGTTGCTCCAGTTTTAGCTTTTAATGTAGTGTTGCTCTAGCTGTGACATAGCTCTTATTGCGATAATTGTAGTAATTAATGTAGTTCAGGTCTCGCTGTAGCTCTTATTGTGAGGTAGCTCTTATTGTAATGTAGCTCTTACTATGATTTAGCTCTCGCTGTAGCTATTGCTATGATGTAGCTCTTGCTGTAGTGTAGCTTTGGTTATGATGACTGTAGCTCTAGTTGTTGTGTAGCTCTTGCTATAGTGTAGCTCTAGCTGTGATGTAGCTCTTGCTGTGATTTAGCTCTTGCTATGATGATTGTAGCACTTGCCATAGTTAGCTATCGCTGTAATGTAGCTCTTGCTATGATGTAGCTCTCACTGTAGTGTAGCTCTAGCTGTTGTGTAGCTCTTGTTGTAGTGTAGCTCTAGTTATGATGGCTAGAGCTCTAGCTGTCACACCTCGTCTCACGTAGCCCGAGATGGACGTTTAAAATCAATCAAATTATGTTATAAACATTTCAAATAAAATTGGAAATAATATCTTGGAAAGGTTTGGTGATATACGTTACAATTGAAGATTTTTTTTTTGTA
>CATIWM010159750.1:0-32223 GCA_949671775.1 Mallotus repandus | reverse complement strand
TCTAAGTTTGTTTTATATGTTTAATTATATTTTATTGCTTTAATGAGATTAATTTTATTTTATTGATTTCATTTTTTATTTTGATCATTTATTTTATTTCTATTCATTATTTATGTAATTCTAGATTTAATTTTTTATATTTTTTGTATGTTTATTTTCTATGGTTTTTTATATGCTTGGCCGTATTTCCTTTCCGAGAAAACCGAATTGATATTGTGCAATTCGATTCGGTTTGGTTTGATTCGGTTAGCATTTTCGGTTCTTATACTCAAATAATCAGTCAACCGAATTAACTGAAATTCTATATTTTTTATTTATCTTATTTTGAAGTATATTTGATTCTAATTTCTTTTAAAATTTAAGTGTGTATGTTTATCATTTTAATTTGATTTATCATATTAATTTGATTATTTAATTATTAGATTTATATTAATTTTAAATCTTATATAGTCATTTTTGTATAATTTGTATTTTCATGTGTTTGCGTATTATAATTTATATTTTCATGTTTTTTCATATTTCTGTATTTCAACATCTTTCATGCAATTATTTTATTATTGTTGCTTAATTAGATATTTATATTGCTTATTGTCTTTATTATATTTAGTTAATTTATGATTTAACTTTGTGGTCTTGTTTTTGTAGGATTTTATATATTTGTGAGAAATTAATATTTTGTCTATTGTAGGAAATATTAAGATGATTTTTAATCACCAAATATTTATCCCTATTAAGTTCTTAGATTTTTATTCTGTAATTAATTTATTTTTGTTTATCTTATTATTATTTTTGCATGTTTAAAAGGATGTAATTCATTTATTCTCCTTCATTTCTTTGTGTGTGCATTTATTTATTTTATTTTATTTTAACTATGTAATGGGTTGTAATCTTTTCTCCTCACCTCATTTCTTTGTATGCATTTTTGTAAATTGTTGTTTGTGATGAGTGTTGAACTTATAAACATGAAAATTGACTAACGTCCAAAATTGGACTTAAGTGTAAAATTTGACAATTGATTGAAGGCAATTGTAATTTGCATGTAAATAATAAAATAATTATATATTTAAAAGTAATAAAACACGAAACACAAACGGAGGCCAACCGCAAGGTTGGGTGGGCATTCTAAAAGCCCATACCTAGTTTCCAAATCTAATATTTGAGGACAGCTGTTGGGGCCCTCTACAGAATCCAATTGTTGTACAATGTGTCCCGAATCTTATCTGGGTGGCGACTCCCATCTCCGATATAGGCTTAAAGTCCATATTGTATTTTCTAGCAAGCCCTAAGCCCGCACAGTATCGTAGTTGCCAATACTTGGGTGCGTGCTGAACCTCGCCCTCTACAATATGCTATCCATTGTTCTGCAAAATCATTCCAAGACTTGTTGTTCCGCATCATTCCCTCCAGGGTAGAGAAAATTTTCCCTCAAATTTTACCCAAATATTGCGAAAGAAATTAGCTCATAAAAGCATAAAACATCATAAATTCATCGTCAACTTGTAATTCTTTCAAAATAAAAACTAAAGGAATATAAGAATAAAGAATTTTATCAATCCCGATGAAATCAATATATGCAACATCTTCCTTATCGAATGTTGGTGCACTGCATCTGCATCCTCATCATCATCAGTATCATAAAATAAGCTTTCTTCATGATACTCTTCTTTTGTTATTTATTCCATCAGCTGTTCAAACCACTCTTCTGTACAAATCATTTGTTGGTCTAAATCACATTCTTACACATCATTAACATGTTGTATTCTTCTCGGCATGATTCACAAGGATCAATTCGGCTCTGATATCAACTGACGTAGCGGAAGCCTAGTAAAATAAGGATAATTGTTGAATGCTGTTGATTCATGCACGAATACCGTTAGACAACCTTCTATTGATCTGTTTAGTTAAAAAATACCAAGAATAATAGACATCAATAATCGTTAATTCTCAAAGAATACCAGAAAATTGGAGGAAAAATAGAATTCTCTATTAAGATTAATCAAAACTAACTATCCATTGCTAGATATATATAGAGTGGCACAAATCTACCAACTTTAATTTTAATTAGGGAATAAAAAAAAAAAATCCTAACTAAGGTAGAAAATTAAATCCCTAACAATATAAAAAAGTCAAATTCTAATCGATGCTAAATTAGAAATAAAAATAAATCTTAATAATAATAATAATAAATGATTATATACGCTATCTATTATTCTGCAAAATCATTCCAAGTGCATAATCTTGAATGCGGCACGCATTATCAAGGGCAAGGACAAGCTGTTATATGGATAAGTTGGTCCACTATTCTAATTTGCAGTGTACAATTTTGCATAAAAAAGGAATTGAAATAATAATGATTTGAGTAATTTCTGGTGAGGCAAGCACTAATGCATCATTGAGGCAAGGCATTTGTTTGTAAAATCCTCCACATTAAGAGGCTTCACTAAGAGTAGATGCGTATTACTACTCTTCTACTACTACTACTAATAATAATAATAATAAAAGGATTTTCTTATTGGTTAACACAACGCAGAGGAATTCTATAATACAGGCAATGTAAATGAATGAGAGAATACTGTTGTGCTGTGCTGTTACCATGTTCATTATAACTTGGGCCACAACAGAAGTCCTTATTGAAATGGGCCCGGGGCTCAACTGGTTGACGCACAGCCCAGGTAAGGCAAGGTCAGGCTGGTGAAACGGCGTCGTTTCGGTTTGCAATCTTCGTTGAAATTGAAAACCCTAGCGATTTATTTGCACAGGTGTATGGGATGGTGAAGTTGAATGATATTTGAAGTTGGAGAAACAGCCTCATTTGTCTTACTCTCCCCTATCAAAAATTCCTCTTTTGGAAAAGAAGATTAAAAAATTAGGGTTTAAACGTTTCTTCTTCTTCTTCTTCTCTGTAAACAAAAGACAAAAACAGATAGAATGGAGGGTATAACAGAAGGAGTGAACAGCATCAACATCAACATCAACGATTCATCAATCAAGAAAAACCGCATCCAAGTCTCTAATACTAAAAAACCTCTCTTCTTCTACGTCAATCTCGCCAAGGTCTCCGCTTTTTTTCCTTTTTCCTTCTTAATTAGATCTCTCTCTCTCTCTCTCTCTCTCCATATATTTTTTTTAATTGCTAATTACCATTTATGGTTGTGTTTGTGCAGAGATACATGCAGCAGTACAATGAAGTTGAACTCTCTGCCCTTGGAATGGGTATCTTTTTCCATTTTTTGTTGTTTATTTTTATTTTTATTTTCTTCCCCTTCTGTTCATGTTTGCTGAAAGCAGCAGTATTGGCAGTCCAAATTATTACTGTTGTTATTATGGTTATATGCAGCTATAGCAACAGTTGTCACCATTGCTGAGATTCTGAAGAATAACGGCCTTGCTGTTGAGAAGAGTCAGTTCATGATTTTCATTTTTACCTTCCTTTTTTTTTTCTTTTTTTTTTTTTGACTTGAGAGCTTAATTAAATGGCTTTGTATTGTATATAACAGAGATCATGACTTCCACTGTTGACATGAGGGAGGACACTGGAGGTCGGCCTGTCCCAAAAGCTAAGGTATTATCTTTATTCAAGTGATTTCAGATTTAGTAGTATATAGCATGCAGTAGATTAGGTTTTACTCCAAAGATCTGGCATTAGGTCAAAACATTATCATCCTTATGCTTGGAAGCTAGCATTTCAATTTCTAAAAGAAACTATTGTTCAACAACAATGGATGGGAAACGTAATATGAGCGGTATGGAAACATGATATGCATGGAGGTTTTTCTTCAGATGGAAAGATTATGATCAAATATGGATGCGTAAAAAAGTAATCGACCTGAATCAATCCATTTTGAAGATTTTTCTCTGTTGTTTCTTGTGTCTGACGGACTAAATTGATCTGGTTGTTTTGTGCAAATGTTGTTCATTTTATTCATATTTTTTGCTTCGCTTTGAGGGTTACGCTCACAATGTGTTTGCAATCCTGGTAGATTGAGATATTGCTTGGGAAGTCAGAAAAGTTTGATGAGTTGATGGCTGCTGCTACAGAGGAAGCACTTGATAATGAGGAGCAGAGCTGAGCTTGAGATAATGAAAAGAGATTCTCTCAAGACATTGTGGACATCATCTGTAACAGTATTTTAGATTTTTGATTTTCAAGTTTCATTAGTGGTCATAATATTTCTTGTAGGATGTTATGTAAAAACAAAGCACTTGTTCAAAATTCAAATTCATTTCCTGGTTCTATTCAACCTTAATCTCAAGTTTACCGATTGTTGGTCATTTTCTACTGATCCTTGAAGTTCTGATTTGCTTGAAAGTTTTATCATTTGCCATTGTGGAGCATGTATTTGGCTACAAGTAGAGCTGTTATGGCAATATGATGTTCAACACTGAAATTTGATAATGCCCAGTGCACTGGGATAATGTAGTCTAAATAACAGCACATGTGAGCCCTGTGTCCTTCAAAAAGGAATTTGGTTATTCTTGGATACAGAAAGAGTGAAACCACGACCAATTAAATGTATTTTCTCAAACTTCTTAGGCTGAGCTCCGAACAAAAAGCTCAGTATGAAAAAAGAAAAAACCCTTTCAACTCTACTGTGGAATAAAAGGTGTCCCTGTTTCCTTTAACAGAATTCGTTTGTTCTGTCATTGCTCTTCATCGTCCTCTACAAGTATCCTCTTGCATGCCTCGTAGCACATAAAAGCAATACCGGCCGCAGGTACCAACTTCATGCAGCTAGGACCCAGGCCTTTATATAAACCTTGGATCCCTTCTTGCTCCAGAATGCTCGCAAGTGCATGAATTACATTCTTGTATACCTGCCTTCCACTGACAGCTCCCACTTGCATGTGCTTGCGAGCAACCTCTAGTGGGAAGGTTGCACTGCTTGAAATTGCTCCAGCAGCTGATCCAATTAAAAGGGTTTCAATGTTGCCGATCTTCTCTTGCTTAAAAACTTTCCGGTAGGTTTTCCGTAATGTGTCATAAGCAAAGTAATTTGTTGCAGCATATGGAATAACTCCAATGAGGCTAGGAGCGAGGCCTCTATAGAGTTCTGCAGGGCCCTCTTCTCTCAGTATTTTCAAGAATGCGTCTATTATGCCACTATAGACACCTCTCTGAAAATCAAACAAGCCTTCTCCTTTAAAATGCAACAACATACATACTCAAACATCTCAGTTCTAGGTTTAGGTTTTCTGCATACCTGGATGGTTAATCGAGTCTTGACCAATTCAAGTGGATATGTGCATATAGTGGAACTCACTCCAGCACAAGCCCCAGCAACTAATGAGGCAGGAATGGGAAGTTTAGATTGCTCGCCATTTTTTGTTGATAAATTCTTGTTAACAGTGTCATATGCAAACAGCTGAGACAATAACCAATTACATGTGAGATAATAATGTACATCTGAATCTAGACCATTGCAACAGACAAAAGGAACAAATTGCATGGTTCATTTCTCATCAAATTGGAAAAAACATAAAATTCCAGTGATATCTATACTTTACAGTCCTCATTAAGTTCCATGAAGCCAGTATCATGTGTTGTGTCTATTTAGACTACTAAATAAGGTTTAAAAGTATCTACAATGAGAACATAAAAGAAATTGAACTGGAGATCCTAGGCAAAACATTGGTGCTAAAAGCTCTATGAACCTGAAGAGTGTTGGCAGTTCTAGCCCCTATCTCTACCACATATTGTGGCAGGTTAAAAGATAGAGATTGAGTTTACCAAGAAGGATAATCCAATGCTAACCAGATGAAAATCCTACCGTCAAAAAGAGCACAACATATAACAAGGAGCCTAGAACTGGTGAAACACCTAACAAAAAAAACATGAAAAACAAGGGAAATAAACATCAACAAATCAAAGAGCAACAAAAAAATCTTTGCAAAAGAAACCAGAAGGGTAGAAGATGAATCCGATCCACTTCCATTTCAGTTAGATTAAATGACAGTACTTTTATTTAAAATTTTCTGTATAAAATGTCATTGAAAGCCGAGTTACATTCTTAGAATATATAATACAGAGAATAAAACAACCACCATTCTTTGAAAATGGCAAAGTGAAATTACATAAGAAGAGTCATGTTTCTTCTGCTTAGTACAAGCATTCAAAACTATTAGTGCTTTACAACCTACTTTTCAAAGTTTAAACCCCTGTATGTTCTAAATTCTTTTATGGCTTCGGAAATAAATCAATAATCTTCATTTTCATTAAATTTCCAACTAAGTGAAGTACAACATAGGAAGATGGACACAAAAACAGCACATAAGCAAAAAAAAAAAAAATAATAATTGCAGCCATGTCAGAAACAAACAACCTATAAGCTATGCGGTTTTGATGTTATAAATACTATTTTGAACAATGCAGTTTCATAAATGAATCAATCCATACAAACCAACAACTGAACAGAAAAAAACAAAAATGATGATATTGATGAAACAGTGAAACAGAACATGGAAAACGGTCATACTAAAATTACGATTTACATCATATCCTAAATAATAAAATTTCCTAGCATATACATTTTCAGATTGAACTTATAAGCATTAGCACGCTGATCAATTCAATCAACAACAATGTCAACCGACAGAATTTGTACTACCAAGCAATCAATGAACCAGAAGCAGCATCTCAATTTCTTTGAGAAACATAAAATGCAAAAAAATGTATTACCTCTATGGCCTTGCTAGGTGCAACCCGGATCACATTAACAAAATTGCCTCTAAACAAACCCGTCCATCCATCAGTCTTCATTATATTATGAAACACCTCAGTAGTAGAATGCCCACTACTGCCCACCATCAGATGAGTTCTTATTGTTTCCAATGGAGCAACAGCAGTCCTTGAGACAGCACCAGCTATCCCACCACTAATTAACCGTCTTAGCATAGGATTTTTAACCTTAATCTTCAATTTAAGACCAATCTTCTTCTTTTTTGAAATCCCTTCCTCCTCTTGTACCCCAACAAATGACAAATACTTCTCATACAAATCAGTATACAGAGATTTTAAACTGCTATTGTCACTAGGATTAGGGAAACCCATCCCCATCTGATTAACGCTTGCAAAAAGGCCTCCACTGGGAAGAAAGTTCCCATCTTGGGAACTCCATTGAGAACCCAAATCAGAAATTGAGAGAAATCCAATCCTTTTGTCATCGAATATCTGAACTTCATGCCTACCCATCAATCAGAACCTTTTTTTTATTGAAACTTTTTTTTTTTAAATTTTCAATGCCTCAACCCGTAATTCTCATATCTAGCAAATCAACAATAGATTTTGAACAATTGAGTACCCAAACAAACCATTTTTGAGAAATGGGTACAATCAAAAGGATTGAAGTATGGAAGAAATTAGTATGTTCGTTGAAAAATCCAAGACAACATAATTAAAAAAAACGATGAAACCAAAGAGAAAGCAACGAATATGGAGAGAGAAAAATGAAGGTAGGTGAATCTCTCTCTCGCTGTCTTTCACTTTCCCTTTGTTGAGAGTTTAAATACTGATAGAGAGTTCAGGTGGAGTTAGGTATCGAATCCATTTGGGTTGAGGAGGGAGTGGACTGTGCTGAGCGACGCTGAGCACTGTGTATTAGGTTCTCTGCCTCCCAACAAATTTAACATTATATATTTTTTTAGTGTATATTTTATGGGGCTATTTTAATCCAAACAAAGAATATAATTTTTTTGGATTTTTTTAGTCTAATGAAATTGCCTAAATTGAAATTCATTTCTAGATTTTCATTAAGATTTAAGATTTTTGATTCATTATATTGTCTTTGGTTATTTGAACCTACCAATATTTTCATGTTTGTACAATTTTTTTTTATAATTCATTTACTTTAGATTTGTTTTTTCAAATTACTATAAATACAAACCTTCCTATTTGGTTATATAATAGTAGTGTACTTCTAATTTTATAATCTTTATTCTTTAATCATTAATATTTGGTGATAAGTTTTCAATTAGGAAGTGTTCAAAATTGACTATCATATACATATACGCAACCATGAAAATGAAAAAAAATTAAAAAATTGTTGTAACTTTTTTTTTTGTACAATAAATTGTTTTAACTTTGACAAACAGATGAATGGCTGCTTGCATTGTCGTGAATTAAAAATGCTATAACCAAGTAGCTAATTAGCTGATGCAAAACAGTTGAGAGACAGAAAGGTAAGTTTAGGGTGGTCAACACCCTAATTAATTTAGTGCATTTTTTAAAACAAAAATGTGCAGCCTTGAAGGTTTGTTACCTAACATTTTATACCAATCTTGATCTTCTTTCATGTTGGGCATGTGCTATTTTAGCTTTTAAAAATTCTAATGACTCCCATGTCCATCTGGAAGCTGAAGAAGAAGCCGTAAATGATCTGGGCCATGAAATGAATTGGACGGATCATAAGTTGAGACTTGAGAGTCAGTGATGCTGAGTGCTACTCTGGGTTTGGCTTCTGATGAAGAACAGCAACAGAAAGTTCCTACTTCACCTGCCTCACCAACCTCTCTGGCGTTAAGCCCAGTAACCCACTTCTTCAGAATATCCCAATGGGATAGGCCCAGTTGATACACAACTCTTCGACCAGCAGAATGTAAATGTTTTGGACACAAAACTTGAGCTAGCCAAGTCAAAAGTCTTGACACCTTTCTAGCATTGCACCTGCTGACTATAACAGTGGAACTATCTTTATCAGGCTTAGCTTTCACCCATTTAGCACATTAAGGTACATTGACTTGTCGCTTTTCAAGCGTGCCAACATGTTGTAGCTGTTGCATCATGGAGTTGCCACATAAATATACACATGCGCGCACACATATTTTCATGTGTTGAAATCTTACCACTTTGGTTAGTGCATGGCTTAGTGGCGTAGAAAACATATAATGGATTTGGCATAATCACATCAGATAGGTAAGCAATCACAATGATAAATGATATATAAGGGTAATTTTTAGTTAGCGAGTGAAAATGTGAATAGTGCATCACTATATTAAAAATATTATAAAAATATTTTTTATATTTTAAAAATTTTCAAAAATGTATGAAAAATATGATAATTTCATATATATATATATATATATATATATATATATATATATATATAACAACATACTATTTACATCATTATTTGCGACATGTATTATTATTTGTTATATAATTGGTAGAATTTAGTGGTAATGTAACTATATGGTCAAATATTGATGATGCACGGCTTAATTTAGTGACATCCATCGTGCTTCATTAGTTACTTCCATTAAAAATGCAGGTGAAGAGGAAAAGTAAACCAGTAGTTGATGAGAAAAAGAGAGATCCATAGAATTTAATTGAGACAAAGATTGAAGAGTGGACCACCATTTCTTCTGCAACGACTACAATAGTTAGATATGCCTCGCGTGCTTCATAGGACACTCATTTCGAAGTTCACATTTCCCGTTGAATTTCTGATTTTTGTATCCTGGTATGAAAAATTATACCTCAATATGTGGGTCCTATAAATTCATACTTGTCCAGTGTATACCAGTATAAATACAGAACTGCAACTGGGAAAGACCCGTAACATTCTCAGCAACAAAGGTTTTAACTTGTATGTGCCTTCGAGTTCTAGGGCTCAAACTAACCCTAAAATAAGGTCATTCCTGATGAAAACCTTTGTGCTATATCTATTATTTTTGAGCTTCAAGTTTCCAAGAACTTCAGGGGATGTTGGGACGGTCAAATCCTACAATCCTCCATACTTGCGTATGTAGAAACAAATTCCTTTGCACTTACACTTGCATCTTAATTATTCAATACTGAAGCTTGTTGATTTCTTAAAAGTCATTTAGCATGCACATAACTACGTAGTAGTCAAGAATAACGTAATTTACTGCTGTCTGCATGCATATATTAGGTAGCATTATAACGCTAATAAACTAACTAAAGGTTTCTCTTGGTAGTCTTTTTGCCTAATATGAATCCTTTTCTACTGTGCTCTTGTGCTGATGAAGCAACAAAATGCAATGGCTACGACCAAGATCAATTCCCGGAGGGTGGATATTTTCTTGCAGCTAGTGATGGTCTGTGGGACAATGGAGCTGCTTGTGGTCGGAAATACAGAATGCGATGCATCAGTGGACCAAGGGGAGCATGTAAGAGTGGATCTATAGTTGTGGAGGTGGTGGATTTTTGCAGTGTTAATCCATGCCCAGCCACAATGGTGCTCTCCAACAAAGCCTTTAGCGCCATCTCAAGAATTCCCACTGCCAAAATCAATGTTGAATATAGACAGTAATCATCTTCTAAGCTTTCACTACACTAATCATCCAACAGATTGTGGAAACGCACGCGCACACTTATAAACATCTCATGCATAAATGACAATGAAATTTCTATTTGTAGGATTTGACATATCAGGTTCCTCACTTGCACAACAGTAAAGGAGAACATATCGAAGTCTGTCAAATTGATCGGACATCTTGGAACTTGGTTTATTCTCAATTACAAAAGTGTGGCAAGGATTACCATCAAGATATTCATAGTTCATAGTTGCCAAGAACACAATTATAAGAGAACTCAGAAAATGCATCAGGACACAGTTGAGAATGAATATCGAATTATCTTTAACTATATCGTACAATACATATAATTGAGAAAAAAGTACTTATTTCCATATATATATATATATATATATATATATATTGCTGTAATCTTACAAGGTGGATACTCATTGCTCATCTTTTTAGCCAAATAAATAAATAAATAAGAGCATAAGTTCAGCTTAAAAAGGGAAAAAAATTAATGAATAGGAGATAAGAGATACGTGATGCATATAATCGCGTGCAAGACTGGAAGGGTTAAATATGGACTGAAACTACAATAATTCACCTCTCAAAGTGATGCTTGAGATCGTAATGTGGATAAATAATTATCTCCAAGTCTTTGATGTTGCCTTTGAAAATAAGGATGAAGCAATTTAACTCCTTCCAGGTATAGAGGTGTTTGCATTTCTATCAAGCGTGAAACCTACAAAGACAGCTTGTCCGTTAGCATGATGTAGGAACTATTTATTTTCTATGTTGATGCAAACAAGATATTGAGCTAATGACAATTTTCTCACAAGTCACAACCCTATGTAACCAATAAAGTTTCTTCATAAATTATATAGTAACCTAAATATGGAGTGAATCAGTAATGGTTGGAACACCACTTACTGCTCGGCGGAAAGCAAACATCTCTTCTTGACCAGATAGCATGGAAACTATGCCAGTTGGTGCACCTCCAGAACTCACACTGCCTTCAGCTAAAACATCTCTGCGAAGTTTTCCGCCTTCGATCTCTGTTTCAAACTGGAAACTGGAGACCAAAAAGTAAACAAGCAAATTCACAGGTACAGTTTGTTGCAAAGAACCAAGAAGACTAGCATAACGGTGAGACTACTGGTGATATCTCAAGTGTCTGTAATTTGGAAACTAAAACAAAGAAGCATGCACAAATTTTCAATAACAATGTCATTACATGTCATAACCTATTTGATGCCAATGGTTAAAACCAATCTTACAAAGATAATAATACCTTTCTAAGTCAAAAAGTGTACCCTCATCAGTTCCTTGAAAAAGATCATCAATAGAAGAAGCTGCAGAACAAAATAGGCAGGAATGATGATTGTATAACTCATCTATGAGGGTGATAAATCTACGTGCCTGAAAAGTGAAAATGCAAATTTGTTATTGATGGAAAAATGAGGAAAAAAATCAGTCATTTCAGTCAGCTAACAAAATAATTTGACAAAGATGCCAAGTCCAACATATAGCAATAGAGGTCAAGATTCTAAAGGTAATACACATAAGCATCTGCATGTAAATAAGGACGCAAATCTAACATGTTTATATGCATCTGACCCAGTGGATGTGCAAAGAGAATGGGATCATTAAACCACATAGCTAAAAAAGATTAACATTGTTCCAAGAAACTATGTGCCTAAACGAAAAAATCTCTCTCTCTCTCTTCTCTTCCCTTTCTCCTCCTGGAAGTTTGAATCAAACTAGCATCAAGTTTTATGCCACTGGTAGGTTTTGTCTTAACAAACATCAATCAACACATTTTTGGCATCATATTAAAATCTTATTAGCCTCATATACAGAAGATTTCTTCGAGCAGCATTGAAAAAATATAGTGTTACCTTGTCACGGATTCGCATGCTCATCACTGGAATTTCAGAGATGAAGACAGTATGATAACTTTTTGCAATTGCAATATAATCTGCTGCGCCTCGCTGCATTTAGTCGTTGATAAGGCAAGTCAGTCACCACTCAAAAAGAATTTTATAGTACTTCCATTTGAAATGCCATATTCATTGCTGATAAAAGAAGAGGAACAAGATTTTTTTCCAAGAACCGAGGGAACTTCCAAAAGCCACAAGGATAAAGTTGAGTAATGCTCTTTCCTATGAAGGAAAATTAGTAAAAGTGGATTTGTATTTAGCCACATGTTTAAGTCCCAATTTTAGGAGAGATATCCTCTGGCTAGTCTTCTATTTGTAAATTTTCAAATATGCCTCTCATTTTTCTCACATTAATTTGGATAACTATGAGCATGTATAACTTGTATCGACATAAACACATTGTTCATTTACTTATAAAAGAAACAGAGAATAAATAAAATCACAGTATACAAGTACAATACCGGCTGTCCACACAGATATTCAAATGTGAACCTCGCCACACCATTACAGCTTTTGGGAACCTCCAACTTTCTGATTCCAGAAAGAAAGCAAATCTTCAAATTGGACACCAAACTTTTAATGATAAAAACAAACTATGTTTGAGAAATACCTCCCAAACATAACTGGGATAGTAGCAGAGGTGATTTCTCCTCCTGACGAATCTGTGACCTGACACCAAATTTTCTCAAACTCTTTCACAGCTATGCTTTCCAATGGCCAGAAATAGCAAACCTGCATATTAATTACAAATTCAACCACCTGGTGCAACGCAAATTCACAAAAGCAAGGAGACTAATTCTATTGAAATTTTTATTTTGTGGTCTTGATCAAAATACCTCTTCCTGATAAATTTGACCATACATGAAAGCAATTACGAGATAAGAGAGATTGCAGAATAACAGATGATGGGCAAGTCATCATTTTCCAAAGACATACCAGGAAATTAAGTAAAACTGCTTAGCATCTCACCTGGTCTTTACATCTTTGAGCTATAAAGCGGCGATAATCAATCTCACTTCCAATCAGAACAATCTCACAGTGCTCTTCTAATTTTGAAACTAATTTTAGGAAGATCTCTCTCTGCATACCATCCTGTAGATGCAACAAATGAAGATTCAACACTGTTGATTTTCAAGCTAATTTTTTAAGACTTTGCCACTCATCATTTTTAATGCTTAAACACTATTAGTTTTAGTATGCAAGTAAATAAAGACATCAAGGGAGTTCTTACAACAAGATTTTATCATATAATCCAGAATAATGTTAGAAGGCCACAATTGAGCTACAGATATCTTCCCTGTTACTTATCCAAGATGACAGAAGTTGAGGAATTAACTTGTCGTGAAAAAAAGTCAATGTTTGGAACATATGTGGAGCACATATCCACCTACCTGATTTAAATCATTTGGTGCCCGATTACTTGTGGCCACAAGTACAGTGCCAGTAGTCAGTAATCTGCTTAGAATTCCAGACAAGGCCACAATAGCAAATACATCAACTGTCTGTAATATAAAACCACAAATTTGAAGTCATTTGGAATGAGTTGCATTTTCCATAAAAATGTTCTACCAGATAATTCCAGCAAGGATTTATTGCTAAACCTTAGGGACAGTGAGTAGAAAACTAAGGATTCATCATAAAACATGCAAAAGAATTGCCAGTGCTGGCACACTGTGTATGAGTTGATGAAAGCCCTACTTCCAGGATAGAATATCCAAATTAACTACAAATGTAGGAAGAAAGAGTCAAGAGCTTAAGACTAAAATCAAATTGCAAAAAGATCTTTTAGCACACACTCCTTCATACCTGTATCTCATCAAAGCAAAGAACACTAGCCCCTTTTTGACCTGCTAGCTGGTCTACAAGAAACTTGTCTGCTACAGCAGGAAGAATATTTTTCATCTGCATTTCCTGCTTATATTTTTCTTCTGCAGCTAGCCATTCCTTCACTTTCGAATCAAATGGAAGATTCATAATCCAGCTAGAGATGCTTGACTGAAAAGGGTGTTCCTCCACTTGTTTCTTCCATATCTTGTGCATATGTTCATTTATATTTAGCATTGCCTGAAATAAGGTCAATATAAATTTCAATTTTTTCTTCCACAGAACAGCATTCACATACAAGGTCAATAAACAAGAAGCAATCAGGCTTCCAGTTAACAACGATGGCAATCATTTAGCTGTCAAGCCAAATAAAGATGCATTGCAACATCATGAAAGCAGAATTAGAGAATGACCTCATGAAAGTGGAATCTTCTTCGATGCTTAACAATTCCTTCAGTTGCACCATAAAACATATCCATCAGCATAGTCTTCCCTGCAGTTCAGGTGCTATTTTTCATATGAACAAACAAACAGATTTACATCTAGGAAGCAAAGGTTAAAATCTTTTACTACACAAAACAAGATATCATACAAACGAAAACAACTTCAAATTTGAGTTCACAACTGAGAACAAATAGGAAAAAACAACATACCACTTCCAACATTGCCATATATGTAAAGTCCTTTTGGAGCTGGAGGAGCAATTGGACGTCGGCCAACAACAGAATCCAGTTTCCTTTCTCTATTTAAGTATGAAACCCATCTACCTACTCCAGATTCAACATTTTCTGGTCTTTTCCTGGTCCATTCAATTGCAAAAAAAGAATCAACTCCAGAAGAAAAGAAATTTAATAAAAAAAAACGAATATTTAAGAACAGAGATTGCATTACCGAAACATCCATCTTTCAACAAGTTTATTCTTTTGCGTATTCACCGATGTCCATATATCGCCTTTCTGTTTCTGCTCAGCTTCTTCCATTAAAAGCTTGATCCTCTCATCCTCTCTCTTGTTCTCCCAGTTCGCAAGATTTACCTGCAAAATCATATCATTTGGAAAACGCCGTGATTTCACTTCTTTCAAATTGAATTCTAGTAACTACAAACACAGAATCGTGTATACGAATCGTGCGTTAAAATATAATTAGAAAAAAAAATTTTAAACAAAGGAAAATTGTACGTGATACTCCTCCATATCTTTCTCGTACTGCTGCAATCTTCCAATCAATTTTTCTAGTTCAAAAGCAACCCTTTCTTGGTAAGGATCATGCTGGAGCTTCCCTTCATCTACCAATTTCTTGTAGCGCTCCAATGGTCCCGAATGAACTTGAGAGTAAAGCCTTAGAGCGCTGTTTCCTTGTTTAACAAATCCTACGTATCGGAATGAAGAAATTTTGAATATTCTTCTCATTCTATTGCTTTCTCTCTCGCTGATCGTTAAAATCTCTGCACCTAAGCAGCTCCGGCGACGTTCTCGGTTCTCTGTGCTGGCTTTACAGCGACTGTTTCAGGGGAGTTGTTTTAACGGAGAAGGCGAACATAAGATGACGTGGCTTTACCATTTACTGTCCACGTGGTTGAAAATGAAGATGGTTTCGTTAGCGAACCAATAGAAGCTGTCAAACGGTGTCGTTTCACGTGCTGCCAATGGCAATTGATTTTAGGTTGTTAAGGTTGTTGAATGAGCTCAGGTTTTATAATCGAAATGCTAGTTCCAACTAACAGAAAAAAACTGCTCCGGACAGTAACCGAATCAACTGTAACACTCGCATCAGCAGTCAGCAGTAAAAGAGAAGCACAGCAGAGATGTTTATCTCTCCTTCAAGACTGCAATACATTCTCAAAACTCACTCAAATCCACACCAGAATCCTCAAATCGGGTCTTTTTAACAATCCTATTGTCCTCACCAAGTTTACTTCCACTTCCTCTGATCTCAACGCCATTGACTATGCTTCGTCCTTTATATTTTCACCGGAATCCGATACCCATTTATACGATACGTTTTTGTTCAATACTGTCATTAGAGCTTATGCCCATAGTGGTTCCAAGGGTAAAGCTTTATGTGTGTATAAGCTTATGCTTGATTATAATGTGTTGCCTAATAAATTCACCTACCCATTTGTCCTTAAGGCTTGTGCAGGAATTGGGCACTTGAATTTAGGCAAGTCTGTTCATGGGTCCCTCTTGAAATTCGGGTTTGATAACGATTTACATGTGCAGAACACTATGGTGCATATGTATTGTAGTGGGAGAGAAGGGACTGAGTTTGCACGCAAGGTGTTTAATGAAATGTGTAAGAGGGACTCTGTTTCTTGGAGTGCAATGATTGGTGGGTATGCTCGTTTAGGGCTGTGCAGTGATGCGATTGATTTGTTTAGGCAAATGCAGATTGTGGGTGATTGTCGTCCTGATGAGATAACTATGGTTTCTGTTTTGTCTGCTTGTACTGATTTAGGTGCTTTTGAGTTGGGGAAGTGGGTAGAGTCTTATATTGAGAAAGAGAACGTTCAAATGAGTGTTGAGCTTTGTAATGCACTGATTGACATGTTTGCAAAGTGTGGTGATGTTGATAAAGCTATCAGATTGTTCAGGAACATGAAAGACAGAACCATTGTTTCTTGGACTTCTGTGATTGTTGGCTTGGCAATGCATGGTCGAGGTTTAGAGGCTGTTGCATTGTTTGAGGAGATGATAGAAATTGGGGTGGTGCCAGATGATGTTGCATTTATCGGGTTGCTCTCCGCCTGCAGCCATTCAGGGTTAGTTGATAGGGGGAGACACTATTTTGATTTTATGAAAAACGAATTTGGTATTGTACCTAAAATTGAACATTATGGATGCATGGTAGATATGTTTTGCCGAGCAGGATTTATTAACGAGGCATTGGAATTTGTCAAGGGAATGCCCATTGAGCCAAATCCTGTTGTGAGTCGGACGCTGATTAATGCTTGTCGTGCTCATGGTGAACTCAAGCTTGGCGAAAAGATCACCAGACAGCTTATTAGAAATGAGCCTATGCAGGAGTCCAACTATGTACTACTGTCCAACATTTATGCCAAAATGTTCAATTGGGAAAAGAAAATGAGGATTAGAGAGATAATGGATAAGAAAGGGATTAGAAAGATTCCTGGAAGCACTATGGTTGAGTTAGGCAATGAAATTTATGAATTTGTTACTGGAGATAAATCTCACAAGCAAAATAATGAAATATATGAAATGGTGGATGAGATGGGAAGGGAGATGAAGCGGGCTGGCTATCTCCCCACTACTTCCGAGGTTTTACTTGATATTGATGACGAAGATAAGGAAGATGCTTTGAACACACACAGTGAAAAACTGGCCATTGCTTTTGCCCTTCTGAATACCCCACCTGGGAGCCCCATTAGAATTGTGAAGAATTTGCGAGTTTGCAACGATTGTCACATTGCTACCAAGTTCATCTCAAAAATTTATAATAGAGAAATAATAATGAGAGACCGGAACCGTTTTCACCATTTCAAAGATGGCATGTGCTCATGCAAAGATTTCTGGTAACAGACTGGGTATGATGATGATGGCTAGTTTGAATATTATGACAGATTATAGAACACTTGGTCATGCGTTTTTAATGTCCCAGTGTAATTTTCTGGTGATGAAGTTTTCTCAAACTAGAAATTTTAATATAATATGCGATCAGAGGACCAGAACTTGTCAACTCAAGATAACTTCTAGGGGATAACATGAATGATGGAACGGGATTAGCACTGATTGCCTGCATTAAAGGTTTCACAGGTTTGGTCTAGGCGGAAAAAGTAGCTCTTACATTCATTAGATTAATCAGTTATCTTATAATAAACATGTTCTTTTGGTGGGTTTGGCTCACTATCAGTTTGTGTCCAGTCCACAGAACAGAACAATAAAAGCAGGGTTCATGTTTTAGAGTACTTGTAATGGAGCTTGTACTGAATGAAATTCAATAACTTATTTTGATCAGGTCATGCCTTTTGTTTTTTCCTTTTCTTTGGAACCATCTTCGACTTCAAGCATAAGCTGATGTGGCTTGGTTCATTATTCTTATAAATAATAGTATTTAACAGTGAAAGATCCTAAATTGCCGGCTATGTCCTGACTCCTGATCGCAACTAAAGAGCTTTATTGTGAGTGCGACGCCTGTTAATTGTACAAGGCTTTCAGAATAATATGATCTTCACTAACAAAAGAAGAATTTATGTTATTTAGAAATTGTAACATGTACAAAGAAGCTTCCCATCTCACGCTTCCTAGAAAAAATAAAAATAAAAACGCGTCTTCTTTTCTCTTTCTCATAGAAGAAAGGTAGTGTAGTGTCGCATTAGGATATCAACATGCTCTGTTAGAATTTTCTATAGTGTACCAGTGAATCTAAAACACCTTTTTTGTTTTCTTTTGAACTAATCAAACACACATCTGAAATCAAACACACAACTGAAATGCATATTCTGTCGTCCTACTCCAATTAAAAGCAAAGGGCATTTTCACACTTTGAGTTGGGATGTTGTAACAGTAAATTTCCATTAAGGCAAAGGGCATTTTCACACTTTTGAGTTTTGAAGTGGTAACAGTAAATTTCCCATCAAAGCATGACAAGAAAGATTACACATTGTGCAAAGTAATCTCATTCTGTGGAAAGCGTGAATCTATGCAGCACCATGGTCACCACACATAATCATAGGGTCAATACCTTATGTCCCTTCCCTACTTCAATTTTCTTTTCGGGGACAAATCAGATTTTGTGTCCATTTATAACTTTTTCCAAAAGGAAAAAAGGAGGTATGGTCAAAATCCCTGTATTTTCTATGAATTGTCAGAGAAAAAAAGAAAAGGGAATTATTAGTTCGTACTCCATTGAAGTTGATGAACAGTGGAACTGTACATCACGGTTGGGATGCAAATCAGATTACCAACCAGTTGAACAACAGAAGGGAGGATTTCTTCGTTGACATGACATAACGCATTCCATCAAAAGGAAGAACTAGATATAATCCAAATGTACCCAAAAAAAAAAAAAAAAAGAATGGGTCAACAATATTAACCATATGCCTACATTTCTATCTTCCAAACCTAAAATACCTCATCAACTCTGAGACTTAAAATTTGACTGAAGAGCCTAAACATTCAGATTTCCTTTAAGTGCTGATATATTCTGAGAACAGAAACATAGTTTAGGTCCAATAAGTACAAACACACTCTAGAAATGGGGAGAAAACTATATGATGAAGAAGAAGTGTTAGAATTGTGTTCCAATGAAATATTTTATGACTACAAACAAAGGCAATGCTGCCATCTTAATCTGCTACACAATGAGTATAAATGTCCATACCATGTGAACCCAAACTTGTAAAGGGCGGCAAAGTCAAGGCAATCAACATAGCTAGTATCCAAAAAATCCATTATGCATACGAAAACACAGCACATTGACCAAGGGTAAAGTAAACATAGCATAAATGCTCAGTTCTCAAGTCTCAACCACAGGCGAATGCCACAAACATTGTGCACAACTTTGATCTCCCAAAACAAAGCAGTTTACTAGCAAAAAATTAACACAGCTTATAACTATACTCTGTTCTCCAACTCCCTGTAGGTGTCACATTTTACAAGAATGATACTGTCCTTGTACAAGTTTTCAAGTTCTGAGGTTCGCATAAACAACGATAACGCATTAAATACGTGATGCAAAGCATGACAGAACTCACCTAAGGAAACAAGCATAGCAAGAATGCAAAGGATCTACATTAGCAAGAACAAAATATAAGAATAAATAAGCACTAAAGCTTCATCAATTAAAAGAGGTTCCTACATAAACACGAGTAATATAAAGGAACAAAAAGTAAGTAAAAAAATACAGGGCATCTGAGATCTGAATCCCAAAGCCCTTACATAGTAATATCCATCATTAGCATAACAGATATAGACCTAGAAACAATATTACCGAATGAGCAAAAGAAAAAACGCCCTCCACTCCTGCCCGCAAGACCAAATCATGGTACCATCACATCTCCCTTATGCTCTTATTTCCAATACACTCAATCCAATTATGTAACTAAATTCTCTCTTGAATTAAAGATTAGTTTTGCGATTCACTTCTCTTCCCAGCTCCTTCACCACCTTCCCTCTCCTCCAACAATCTTCCAGCCTCCTCCTCATCAGCCTGTTGGGACTTCTTCTGTGCCTCCTTAGCCTTCAATGCTTGCAGTTTGGCATGATTGTAGTATGCAACACCCAAAAATGCAACTCCATATCCAAACAGGTTAACTGGGGTGACAGTATCCTTAATAACCGACCAAGAGAAAGCAATCAACAACCAGTCCTTGACCACACCAGCAACATTCATTGTCAAAGCTGAAGTCTTTCCCACAAGCAAAAACACGGCAAGATTCAACGCGAAAGCACAGAAAGAATTGGTCCCAAAGACGACAAAATCAAAATGGAAACTTGATGTCTCCTTCAAAACTGGGTATTCAACAAAAATCCAAGGCACCATCAAGAAAACCAAACAACAGGGTGCGACATAATAAAGAGATGTAATAGGGTTGAGTGTGATCCCTTTAGAGGTAAGCAAGATTTGAATCAATACCAATCTGGTAGCTTCAAAAGCAACAGCACCCAATTGTAAAATAACACCCCAGCTATCAAATCTAGCTTCACCATAAGCGGCAACAGCAACACCGACAGAGATCGTCAACATATTAACCATAGTATCACTTTTAAAGGCCTCCCTTTTAAGCAAAACCCCAATAGAATAAACAGCGACAGGCATCAAAGCCTTGAGCATCTGAATGAAAGAAACAGACAAATAAATGTAAGCAGAATTAGACAACCAAAGGCTGAGAGAATAGAGAGCACCAATGGGTACAACTGAAGAGAGGTAAAGCTCGCGAGACATGGTGACAGGTTCAACAACTTTAAAGACTTTGACAAGGAGAACAGCTAAAGTAGCACAAAAAGACATGTGGATCATTGTAAGAGAAATAGGAAATGGCCAATTGTACATCTTCTTGTCCAAGATGTACTTGTTGTAAACAATGACCGTGAATGAAAGAAAGATCCAGATTGCAACATAGGTGTAAGATAGCAAGATCTTCTTCAAAACACTGTCGCTTAAAGATCCACCCCTTCCCATCCTGCAGCTGGTGGTGGTGGTGCTGGAGGTGGAGAGAGACAAAAGGGTTTGAGATTCTGAGAGAATAGAGGAAAAAGAGGTACAGGAGAGTGGAGAAGAAGAAGAAGAGGGTTTGGTTTTGTTTGGTGATGGGGTGGCGAAGACTGGTTAAATGTAGGAGAGGTGGCATTGTTTGAGTGGACTTGTGACTCCTTCTTGTTGTGGTGTTTTTGTTTTGGGCTTGGGCTCTGCTGCACTAGTTTTTACTTTTCATTTATGGTAATTAATTACCATTAGACTTTTTTTTTAGGGTTTGTTCATTGGTGTGGTTCACTCCAATGCATCATTTATAGCCAATCCGAAATATTCTATTGATATTTTTTTTCATAAAAAATTATAAAAAAAATTCAAATTTAAGTTCCCGTAATTACAAAAATTTATTATTTTTATGGTAAACGATAAAAAAAATCTTCTTATCTATTATGTAATCTTTAGTTTATAGTTGATTAAATTTCAATTGAATACATTGCATAAATTTATTAATTTGACGTTGTGCAAATTATAAAGTGATGGCATTTTTTTTTTACAGAAAAAGAAATGGCAAAAATCGAACATCTCGAAGGAAGTTAAATCATCATGTATTTTATTATCTATTCAATTAATAGTGAAAATTATTGTTAGGAGTAACTACAATTTTTTTTTAAAGGAAGGTAATAATGTTAATTATGAGATTTATTGCATGTACATATATTTTTTTTTTGTGTGGTAGATGCATGTATTTATGCAAGATTTTTGTTTATGCAGGATTTAGTAGCTTTTAGTTTTGTTTTCTTTATATGTTTAATTCAAATCGGCTAAAGATTTTATACCATTTAATGTCAATAAATAATGTTGATACCATATCAAGTTTATGTATGACATTTTTGTTGCCTGAAAACCACGTATTAAATAATAGAATGTAAAGCCACTACTAAATATTTGGATTTTGTTCCCTTTTTTGTGCTTGTATTTCCCTTTTCATCAACCAACCCTCAAATCATTAACTTTTCCTATATAGATTTAATTTTAATTCCTTTTTTTTAAAAAAATTTAATTCATTACAACTATTTCATAGATAAATTATTCATTTTTTTATAATCACTTAATGTATTTATCACTCATTAATATTCAAGTATAAAAAAAATTTAATATTATATATTATGCAAAATTGAGTATAATGCATATAAAATATTCAATCTTTTTTATATCGTATTTGTATTTGATGTAAAAAATAAGACAAAAATTTTCATTTCAAACCTTCAATTTATTAATATTTAGTAAAAGTTATCATATTTCTAATAAATAATTTTACAAACGAATAATAAAAAAAATGCACACAAATTTTTTTTTTTAACCACGATTTTTTTTTTTTTAACAACAACCTTAATTCGGCTCTAGTGTTAAAAAAAAAAAAAACCTTAATTCTGCTCTAAGTTTTACTATCTTCAAAAGTTACAAGTAACACGAGGGTCAAAAATTTTGTTACCGAAGGAGCCCATGAAACACAAGAGGGTTCCAAAAATAAAGCCCATGCCATGTGTGCCTTCCTCGGCTAGATTCGAAAAAGTTAACAGGCGGCTGTGCCTTAAAACCAGAGTCTATTTTAGCGTACGAGAACTGAACAGGATAGACTCCTCGCGTCGGATGGCGTTTTTAACGGGCTTAGTTGACATGTTAACAACGTGACGAGCGCTCCTATTAAAGAGCAAAAGTGCCAAATGTCTCACTTTGTTTCATCACTTCTTTAATATATATAACAATATATTATCAACATTTTATTAAATCAACTAATAGAAACTGTTCTGAGCAGTAGCGATCTGATTAATATTTTTACTTATAAAAATTATGAAGATTTTAAGTGCAAATCCTCACAATCATCTTCGACTAACATGAATGAAAGTTATTGTAGTTATGACAAATGCTAAGAGAATATTTACCTTATTATATAATTCACAATTAATTGAACTTTCTTATTTAAAAACTAATAAGTACAATGATATAATAAATTAGTTGATAAAATTTTTTTATTATCTTATAATTTTACTCTAATTAGATTATATTAGTTGAGAGTTAATTTATAGCTAAATGCCTGAGTCAACTATTTGTATATAAAACATGGAATGGAAATACAAAAAACTTTTAGCATTCTAAATGGATAGAACTTTGACTAAATATATATTGACTTCGAAAAATATGAAAAATTAGTTAGAATAGTAGATGTATTTATGAGTTGTAGGATAATATATTATTGAAAAAATTGTACAAAAACACTTTTAATGTTATATTTTAATTTCACATTCATCACTAGTATTGTTTAAAAAACATTAGTGGTGTTTGTAAGATTATGGCATAATATTAGGGATATTTTGTACTTTTTATTTATATTAAATACAATTTTTATATTGATAAATGGTGCACATTATTAAGTGGAAATTAGCCTGCTCCAAGGCTGTATTTGAAAGAATTGAAATAATTAAGAACATGCAAGATAAAATATGTATAATATTCCACCAAAAAATACCTAATCAAATAATACATGTAGAAAAGGATATTATAAGGTCTTTCATGCACATCATCTCGATCCACATCTCTAATTAATGGAATTGGTCAATGGCTTAATTACATGAGGATCCTTCACACTAGCTTGCAGTGTTAGTTGAGAAATGGAGACTTCACAGGTTGATGCTTAGCAAGGTTCCTTTTTTATAATTCTTCAAGAATTGACTAATTCTCTATTTTATTGCCAACCCAAAAGGCCAAAACCCTTTTATATTGCTTAGTTTTGTTGTATTGTTAGAAAATTTCAAATGGATTTTTGACATTTTTTAACAACTTGCTGGCCTAACTTGCTGTACTACATTTTAAAAGTCATGGCATCTTATCTCCACATTAATCACAGCCATCCGCATAGTACTTCACCAAATTGTTAATTTCGTCAAGATCTAACCATTAAATTTTGTTTACTTAAAAAAGAAAATCTCTTGCAATGACAACAAAAATTAAGCTCAAGATTTTTCGATGTATAATTTTTTTTATAATTTAATTACTAAATTTTTTTATCGCTAATTATTGGAGAAAATGGAGTTCAAGCCCCACTCTTTCAGGTACCATACCGATGCGATCTATCACTGCATTAAAATCATGCAGAATAATAATTTTGATAATATTATTATTTGATTACTCCACTTTTAACTACCAAGGTTTCAAAGACCATTAATTACATGAGAATTTTCTCTTGGGGTTATTGTGTTAGGCAGGTTGCCTTGTATCATAAGTTGAATAGAATGCACTTCGACAAATGC
This sequence comes from Mallotus repandus, assembly GCA_949671775.1. NCBI lineage: Eukaryota > Viridiplantae > Streptophyta > Magnoliopsida > Malpighiales > Euphorbiaceae > Mallotus > Mallotus repandus. The sequence continues at coordinate 7,745 of CATIWM010159750.1, read as the reverse complement.
CCTGTAGTAAGTCTCCAAAATCTTTGCTTTCTGGTCCTCAAGTCATGACTTGAGTGTGACAGCTTTTTGGTTCATAAGTCTTCCATTTAGTCTTGCTCCCTGCAATCACCTCCTTGCCATTTTTTTTAATGAGCATATTCATGCCTTGATGCCCTATCAATTATTATTTTTATATAATTTTATCATAAAAAATCACTAAAACAAAGGTCGGTGGCAATTATATATGAAGGTCCATATTATTATATAATTGTTTCATATATAATTGCTTTGATTGTAGAAATTTGTTTTATTTATTTTTCTGTAGAATTACCCCCACTAAGTTAGTTTTTGAATTTGGTGTCTGGATTGCAATAATGCAGATGTTTTAATTTTGAATTTGAATTTGATCAAAAAAGAAAAATTTGAATTTGATCATTTATCAAACAAACTAGGTGCTTGCTGAAGATGGTCTTGGGCCGTGATTTATGCAGGCCACTATTGCATGAATAGCCTTGATAGGATTACAAATGCATCAGTCCACAAAAAAAATCAGCTTAAATTTGATGACCCAATGGAGAATATGACCAAGTAAACCAATTTGTATTAAAAGTCCAATAACGGATAATGATTTATGTCGTTACTAGCGATACGAGTAGTACGTCAATGCAGAAAGAAATTTCCTTTATACCATCAATCTCTAATCGATTAGTCTTTCTTTATATGGGTCCAAATATATAATTTTAAATTAAAAAATTATCTTTTAGTACCATTAACAATATTATTTATGTTATTAGCAGCCACATGTATCACCACATGTATCATTGTAATTCACTAGCTTTATGCATATTAAATTCTTTACAAGGAATATTTCTTGAAGAAACAATACATGTTTGTAATTTTTTTTTTTCCCATGCTGATGTGCTTCAGTCCTTCGTAGCTTTGCAGGATGTATGCTCTGGAATAGCACAGGAACACCAACGTTCTATTAAAATTGCTGAAATATCCTCAATGAATGCGAAATTTCGTGCGCAGATCACAGATGGTACGCATGTTTTAGGCAATGACAGCATTTCAGTTCCATAGGACTTCCAGAAACAGCAAATATTTTTTGCATGTTTTAGGCAATTGGTAAGGTCAAATTGCATACATTCAACATTCCATTTGAAATTGAGAGCTGTTTAATAGCAGATTAGTACCTTCATCTATGAGACAGTGCATCCGTGAAGGAGAGACAAAAGAACTGATTGGCTTTAGCTTTAGCCTATTATGTGCTTGCACTCTGCTTTCTCCCAATCTTTGGAGTTGAACAGGATGTGTGAAAGGCGCAGCACAACTCTACTCATGTCAGGGCGCTGGTTCCATTTATCATCTACGCAATCTTTGGATAGGAGAGCCATCTTGAATGTCAAAACAAGAAATGTCAAAAAAAAAAAATGTTGGGATGATATGGTCAATGACGATAAAGACACATCAATGCAAAAAAGGCTGCTAAGATCACTATCGAAGACCACAGACTAACATAAGAGGTTGGCTTCAAAATGCATGAGAGAAGTGAAAGTGTGATAATACCTGGAAGAGTGAATCGCTGTGGTAGCTGGTCAGGTTTGGATCAATACATTTCTTCAGCTGAGTGAAAGGATCCTCTGTGTCACCTAAAGCTGACAGCATCTGGGTCATACAGGATTCGTTAGCTAAATGTGTTGGTATACAAAATTAGAATCTACTTCATCCAATTAATTCCAATTGTTGGGACTCTTTATTTTTAGCATTCAAGTTTACATACGGAATCAATAAGAGTCAGTAGAAGCAGAAGGCAGATGATATGGTACGTAGAACAAGTGATGCAAGAATACGTACATATTGCACCACAGAACGATGTTCAGTACGTTGATCATTTTCAGAACCTGAATCTTTACTTAATGCTGGTCGGCCAGTGAGTAGTTCCATAAGAACAACTCCAAAGGAATAGACATCAGTCTTTGTGGTCACAAACCCATCTCGAACATACCTAGTTTTGAAAGAGATATAACATCAAAAAAAGAACTTAAGTAATTGGCTATTTGCATCAGATGGTGACAAGGAGATCAAAATAAATATCATCAGTATGAGTCTAAATAAGCACACACTCAGGTGCAAGGTAACCAAATGTGCCAACGATTCTAGATGCCATAGCTCGAATATCCCGAGACTGCTCCAATAACTTTACTAGTCCAAAATCTGCAATCTGTGGAACAGAGATTAAATATTAACAGTTTTTCCATTATATCAATATGTGCATGAATAACATTCTGTGATACGTATAGACTGATTCACAATTAATAATCAGCTGAAACACATTCTAGTTCGCAATGGTATGGTTTGGCCGGTTCAAGCGAATGGCACACAAACATGTAGCAAAGCACAAACATGGTTTGTAATCAAATAAACCTGCAGTGCTTGATGGCAATAATGAAAGAAAAGGTCTATTGAATTTGGAGGAGTCTTATGTTTATCAAAGAAATCTATGCTCACCTTAGCACAGAAACTGGAATCTAAAAGAATATTGCTCGTCTTCACATCTCGATGGACGTAATATGGTCTTGTGTGCTCATGTATATACTCAAGCCCTTTAGCTGCATTGACAGCAATCTGTACACGCGTAATCCAAGGAAGAGGTTTGTGACCTGTAAATGCATGAAGGGGGTTTATGAGTAACTAGCAAGTCCTTAAAAACCTCCAGAATCATGACAAAAATTTCAGATTGTGACATATAACAGCAGGTAAACCCAAACCTCTTAAGGTTGGATTGTGCAGATGTTCACTCAATGAACCATTTTGGGCAAATTCATATACCAGAAACAAAGAGTCTCCACCAGCCGCATATCCAATGAGCTTAATCTGATAAAAGTTAGGAGAGAATATAAAAAAAATGATTCTCAGAAAGTACAAAAACATAAAACAAGTATGAACACAAAGAATGTTTCAATGACAAGTGTAGACAATCAACTGTAAAGGCCGGCCTTAGGAAAAAGTAAACTTTCCTTCCACAAACAAAGACAAGAAATACCAGGTTTGTGTGATGAGTTCTGCAGAGAATATTTAGCTCTGAAAAGAACTCCTTTGACTTTGTATTTTTCATCTGCTTGATAGCGACATCCTGCATTCATGTCAAAACAAACTATAACGAATGGAATCCTGTAAAGTCAAAAATCATGTACAGTTTAATAATTCTTGCACGCGTTTCAGACTACCATTTTAGGCTAAACAGATCTCACTTACAGTTCCCCTTAATTTTCCATGGTAAACGGATCCATATGATCCTTGGCCAACCTTGAAAGTTATATTGAAGTTGGAAGTTGCATCAACAATTTCACAGTAAGGGAAAACAGTAGCTTTGTCTGAGTCCAATGAAGAAGCTGTGCTTTCTTCAAATTCTGCAATGAATCTCAGTGGGAATAAGTACAAATACTGTCCAGCACAGTTTAAACGCAATAATCAATTGGTACTGAAACAGTGGGAAAAGGGAAAAAAGTTAAGCAAATTTAATATCTCAGATCGCTTTCTTTAAGCTACATTACTTCTAGGCCAAGTGCATGTATCCAGATTACAGTGCAAGCCATCTGAACACTGCGAAAAAGCTTGTGTTTGTTGAGATTGCCCAGCTAGGTTCCTCCTATGTTTCCTCCAGAGTACAAATAAAACTGCTGATAGAATGATGATAAAAGCAGCAGTTGTGGCTCCAACCAAAACATGAAAACGAGATCTTGGTGCTTTTCTGGTCTTTGTATCTGCAAGGCAAGAAGAATGAAATAATGACAGTATGCCAGTATAACAGAAGTCAGACAAGTTTAACATACGGATTGATAGAAGCATGGAATAAAGCATCTTGATTGCCTTCACAAATAATAACATCTGAACTGCAAGACTGAGAGACATAAATGTAAGGTACTAAGAAAAAACAAGACACAATAATTCCACTTCCCATTTACAAATATTAGAAGTTTCACTGACCTTTGCTGTTAACTTCAAGTAAGGTAAGATTTTGAAGCCCCGCTGCCACAGACATGCAGGCAAGATAAAAGAGAGATAATTAGCTGCTGAAAGACAGATGCATGAGTAGTATCGAAATGTAGAGGATTTCAACTCAAATCCCAAAAAAGCAAATACATGAAAAGTTCTTAGTGTAAACTAAATACGTGTAATCACTCAATCAAGTGAGAAAGCGAGGATGGGTTTTATTATTGAAGTTCAATTTCTACATATTCCCAGAATGCAAATTCAAATGGAAGGTTAGATTGAAGTCAAGTGGCTGAAATACGTGCTTTGAGTTTCTCAATATTGTCATACTGTTAGCAGAGGTAATCAAGAGCAACCTAAAGAATAACATTATAAAAATGGATGGATGGATTTATGTCAGGTGCTAGGCACAAGTTCTTGGCAAACATAATGGCATATGAGGTGTTGGTTGAAGTGTGTCTTAAAGTTTTGAGGAACAGAATCTTGACATCTTTTGTTAGTTGAAACTGTTCCTAACGTGAGGCTGGATAGCCTGCCTCACAATTGCAGCACAGACTAATGTTTATGCTTCCAAATTTAGTGTTTCATAAAGGAAACAAAAGCAAACCAGCAAATAGATAATAATACACAAATGAACAGCACGCAAATATATGGATATAGACTGGCATCTATCATCAGGGAATAAAAGGAACAATCTTTCCATCTGTTACCTGGTCTTGGGATCAATAGAATATCCCCATCATCAATAAGGTCTGGATTTTGCAGTCTATTCAAGGTGGCAGTCTTTTTTAAATCAGCATTAAACCGAGAACAAATTAAAAACAATGTATCTCCAGGTTTAACCCTGTAGGTTATCATATATGCATTTTCAGAACAACCACATAAAAATTCTAGAGGCACACTTCGTGAGGGAATCAGTGAAATTTGTGGTCTTTTCATCACGAATGAACCAAATTTCGAAGAAATGCTCTCCCATGAATCTCCAGGTTGAACCAGATAATCCATTTGCCAAGTGAATTTACCATATCCAGCTAAACAACTGCAATTTATAGTAATCACGAAACCATCAACAGTTCTATTAACTAAACTAGCATTCACATGGAATAAAGAAGCTATTTCTTGAAGGCTGGTTACAGATTTTGGAACATGGTAGTACAGTGAAGCAGGACACGATTCCCTTAAAGATGGATTGCATGGCATTGAAAAGACATGATTTGGAGAGACATGATAAGCAAGATGGATTAAAGTCAAAAAACCCAACAAAAGATTCATGCTTTTAGCATCTAAAGAACTCATCAGACTGACTAGAAATGTTTTTTCCGGCTTAACTAACTAGAAAAAGGAAATGGGTGTTTTTGTTTCCAGTTAAATATGCAAGAATCAAGCAATTAAAGAAGAAACAACAAGAATATTGCTTTAAAGGAAAAAAGTGACCAATGGTCATGCCCAGCAAGTGACTGTTGATGTTGAAATGGACGAAGAAGACATAAAGGAAAAATCCAAAAAGTTTTGTTCCTGAAAATTGGATTGGATTCTAATTGCCACTTTGCTTGAAGTTTTCCACCATATGTATATATACAACAATTTCTTCATTTTATATTTATGTCATAGAAAAGCCGGCGTCAGTTGTCTAATTCATTGTCTGTTGGCCCGTGAAGTTTAGGTGTTATGAATTATTATAAAAAGGTTATGCATGCTTATAACAATCTTTAGTTTTCCATTCTGATTGCGTATTTTGATAAGGAATACATTTGCTTTCGTTATACAATCTTGAATCTTCAGTATGCTTGGTGCTAAGTTCGAGTTGATCACAGTATTGGAGGGAAATACATTACAGAATCTATACATAGAAACGTTTCGATCTAAATTATATTATTCCAAATAAGTTGGAAACAACAAGCGTTTGTAGTCCAACGGTTAGGATAATTGCCTTCCAAGCAATAGACCCGGGTTCGACTCCCGGCAAACGCATTGTGTTTTTTTTTTTTCGATCAGAACTTGAAAATCCTACTAAACCATGTAGATCGGATACCATAGACAAAGCATCCAATTCGATCACTACTTTATGAACATTAAATTTCTTCAACCACTGGAGGGCCTCACGAACACTTATTGCCTCAGCTTCACGAGAAGTGTAAGAACCAATAATAGGCAAAGAACCAACAATAATGAATAAACCCCCGGGATCTCGCAAAATAAAGCCACAACCAATATGATCAGAATTAGAGAACACAATAACATCCACGTTTAATTTGACCCAACTAGATGGTGGCTTAGTCCAAACAACATCACCAACAGAATGAGAAGAGTCCTGCTGCAAAGCTGCACCAAATGTCCCTCAAATAAGACTCTATTGATATAAGTACCACCCAGCAGAATTTAAAATGAAATGAACAAGGTCACACACATTATTCCAAACCTTCTTATTAGGGTTCGACCATAATATACACACAAAGAGCTTTGCATTTGCCATTGAAAACTGAGACAACATAATTGATAACCAATCAATAAGTGAAAGATTATCAGCAGAGATAATAGGAAAACCATATCTCACCCAACAAGCCGCTGTAATGGGATAATAGAATAACACATGAAGAGTAGTTTCCAAATCATCAAAACAAAGCGGACAGTTAAGAACAAGAGGAACATGGCGATTGTGAAGGGTCAAATGAGTTGGGAGTACACCAGAAGCACAACGCCATAGAATGTTTTTTACTTTGCCCAGAATAGCAAGTTTCCATGACTGAGATAAAAAAATTACCACCTCCACCCATCACATGTCCCTGGATCAACCGATAACAGCTCTTGACAGAAAATATCCCAATAGAAGACAGAAACCATACCCACGCATCAACTACCATCTGTACACTTAAAGGGATTTGCATAATCAAAGCCTGATCTCTATGATTAAAAAGACGATTGATCACATCAACATTCCACCGACTTTGATCTTCCAAAAACAACGAAGATATAGGTCTAAATTGGACAGACATAGGCAAATCAGAAGATACCATACTAGAATAAGGACAAGGCAACCATGAATCAGAGGCAATTATTGCTGAAACACCATTGCCGATACGAAGTCGAGCTCCACTGCATATAATTGCCTGCTTTATAAATAAGCTACTCCAGATGTAACTAGGGTTTGATCCCAATTTAGCTCATAAAAAAAGGATGTTTGAGAAAAATAATGTGTCTTATATAATTTGGAAACTAAAGAATTAGGCTTTATAACAAAATTCCAAGCCTGCTTTGTCAACATAACCAGATTAAAGCTATGGAATTTCTTAAAACCCATTTGTCAGGCGATTTCCGCAAGTGTACGGATCGAACAAGTAATATAATGATAAGTAGAGTATCGTTCCCACAGGGAAGGAGTAATTTCTAGCACTAGTTATGGCTATGTATTCTATGAGCTAATACAATCAATGATTAACGGTGAATGTTGAGCTAATAAGATAAAATGATAAAATTTACTAAAAGGAAAAATCAGGGTTAAAGACTAGAGCTTGGAATTCGCTCGCCAGGCACTTACTCGAATTACAGGATTCAATCCAGACAATCTATTTGTCTCAATCAAGGGTAGCTTATTCTGTAGTTCCTAAGGCTTCTCTCAAAGTCACTCAAGAATATCTAGATTAAACTTAGCCTACTCTCGTGGTCTAATGAATAACCTAGATTTATTAAGTTCTTTAACAAACTATTTCTCCCCGAAGGGCTTGTCTACTCTCGTGATCAAGGATCCTCAGTGATCTAGATTTTATGAGCTA